>BQNB010075505.1:0-31448 GCA_026074375.1 Tanacetum coccineum
ACAACCCTAAGGAGTGTTCTTGATGAAAAAACCCTAAATATAACCAAACCTTGACTCTTCTTCTTCTTCTCCTCCAGATCTAAAAAAATGTCGTTTGTTAGAGTAAGTTTCATTTTATTTGTTTATTTGTGTTACTATGTTTTCTTTGTGTATAAGGCAGTGTTTTATATTTTTTCTTTAAAATAACGGCTTATTTCAGTATTTGTAAATGATTAGGGTTAGGGTTTTTATTGTTTTTGTCAATATAACTGCTTATAAGTTGTTTGATTTGTATATTTGGTAGTGTTTTATTAACTTTAGGGTTTTTTCTTGGTAATAATTTTTTTTTTGTTAGGTATTGTTTTTTACTCATTTGCTATATATAACTGCTTATCAGTTGTTGTGGAAGGTTTTGTTATGTTGTTACGTTGAAGTGTTGGTAGTCCACCTTATTCATCTTTACATTGATTATTTTAACTGGTTATGTGGAAGTGGTGGCGGTGCACCTTAATTATGTGTTAATGTTGGCTATTAAGTTTTAATTTTTTAAAGTCAAATCAACCTTCTTTCCAAAATTAAAATGTCAAATTCTTTTACAATTTTTTAAAAGTAGCAAAGGTTTTGATGTGTTTTAACATGTCTTGTAGGTTTTTTGTTGTTTGCGGGGATAGTTTTCAGGAGCGGGAAAATGAGGTATTAGTTGCTTATACACAACCAACGTATCTCACTAACCTAGTACCAGAACTGTCCTTCCATACTTTACACCTAAATTGTTTATGATATCGAGCCTCAAATCTTGTTTGCTTAAACACGATATTCAGTACTCTCGATCTGAATAGTCTGTGTGAACTTGAAAACTCGTTATATGACTACACATCATAACTAGAACTACTCACATTTTACATCTCAAATTACAACTACTTCCAAGTTTTTAGGATTTTTTACCTTATTATAAAAAATTTACGTTGTTTTCTGAAATAACTTAAAACTTATAAAGTTTGCAAAAAATATATAAAGGTTGTGATTATTTGTATGTTTTATTTTGTGTTATTTAGGTATCTTTACTATGTTGCTACTAAAAGCTTGAATCAACTATTATTTTTCATACTTGACATACTCAAGTATTCTATGTTAATAGTGGACCCAATGCATCTTTAAACTATAGCTTAGAAAAGATATATTTTTCCTAATCAACTCTCTTTGTGTAAGGTTTATATGAGTGTTAGAGTCTAGTGATTGGTTATTATAACTGGTTATGTTGAAATGTTTCCGGACCACCTTATTTATGCTTACATTAATTATTATAACTAAAATACTTATCAATTTTGTAATAATGAAGGGGTATCTTGGTTGATCAATTATATACTATGGACATGCGTGTATAAACCATTCATGTGTGTTTTGATCGGTAGTGGTTGTGTGGTTGTGTCTTTTGTGTGTGTTATTTGGTGAATTAGATCTGTTTTATTTTTTAATTGTGGACTTATATACAATTTATGTATCATGGCAAGGCAATTTTATTGCAGCCATGGCGATTATATCTTTTTTTTACACTTATATATTATCATTCAGAGATGACCAAGACATGTTGGTTTATACACGACCAATCTATGTTTCTAGACTCTAGTACATGAGAAAATGTTTAGATTTTCTTGGCTGATCAATTTAATTGCAGCCATAACGGGTAGATGTTATGATTTTCTTGTTTATAGAGGATTGAGACATGGGTTTTATTTATACACGGCAAAGCTATTTCTCTATACTTTAGTACTCGAGTGACTCCTAACAGTGGCCTCAAAACTATGATATATGCATCTTGGCGAGGTAATTTTATTAGAGCCATGTCAGTTACATCTGAACTGTATAGTTATAAATTCTCGTTAATAGAGGATCGAGACATGGTTGTTTTATACACGACCAACCTGTGTCTCTATACTTTAGTACGTTAGAAGTTGACCTTGGTGGTTATATAACTTATGTATCTTGATGGGAAATTTTTTATTGCAGCCATTATCATTAGTGGTTATATAATATTTTATGACAAAACAATTATGATCATAATTGACCTACTTCAATAAGAGAAGCAAGGAACCCTATCCCTGATCACAATTTGGTAAGAATTATTACTATCCTATGGACCTAGATTATCCTTGTTCATAGAGGACCGATACATAGTTGGTTTATACATGAGCAACCTATGTTTCTAGACTCTAGTATTAGAGATAATCTTAACCGTATGCTGGCGGGGCAATTTAATTGCAGCCATTGAGGTTATATCTTTACTCTGGAATTATATATCCTTTCACATAGAGGAGCAAGCTTTGTTTAATACAAATACAAGGGACAGTTGTCATATTTTGGTCAAATCACTCAAGTTTCCCAGGTTGCCCAAGTCGCCTTGGAGCATTCGTTGAAGAAACTTTTTTGTAGGGCAAGTATTACACTCATCATGTGGTCATGGGGAAAAAAGTAATTTCCCAACTATTAGTACAAATTGATATACTCATACAAGATCGAGACATGGTTATGATTTTTCTCTTCGTACACGAACAAAAAATAGTTTGTTTACAAATGACAAAATTTTGCCTCTAGACTTTTGTGTTTGATAAGATTGATAACAATAGTGGTTTCTATTGGGGTTTATGAGTTTTGGGTGGTTTTGGTGCTGTAAAAAATGTGTTTTTTATATGCTTGAGTTTGAAATATTATAAACAATAAAAAATGTGTAGTTATAACTATGATAGTTGTATAGTCTTGTTCATAGAGGACCGAGACATGGTTAGTTTATACATGACCAACCTGTTTCTCTAAACTCTAGTATGTGAGGTGTTGTTGTGGTGATCGTGGACCAAGTTGTGTCACCTGACTCTAGTACTTGAGAAGTTATTGCGGTGATTGTTATTGCAACAATGTTTGTCATCTTCTTCCTTTAAATCTCTAAATTATGAGTTGCTTCTTTGCCTGACACTTTTGATAACTCCTTGATCTACTTCCTTGAGAAGTACGAATACCTGCTCTCTCCACAGCTAGGGGATAGGCATATGATTACATTTAGATTTAGTTAGGTGTGCGAGTCTTTATCTGATTCTTAATTTACAAGTTCATGTTTTGTTTTGTGTCTATCAGTTGTGATTTTCTCGTTCATAGAGGACCGAGACATGGTTGGTTTATACATAACCAAGGTGTCTCTCTAGACTCTAGTAATCGAGAAAGTATTATTCATAAGGGTCGAAGACATGGTTGATTTATACATAACTAAGTTGTGTCTCTTGACTCTAATACTTGAGAAGTAGTTGCGGTGATCGTATGTTGGTTGGGCAATTTGATATGCATGGTGGTTTTGTTTCGGTGTTTATCAATTTTGATTTTTTCGTTCATAGAGAACCGAGACATGGTTGGTTTATACACGACCAAGGTATGTTTCTAGACTCTAGTAATCAATAAAATCTTGTTCATAGAGGACATAAACATTGTTGGTTTATACACGACCAAGATGTGTCTCTTGACTTTAGTACTTGAGAAGTTGTTGCGGTGATCGTATCTTGGCTAGGCAATTTGTTATGAGTGGTTGTTTTGTTTGGATCAGGTTTGATTTTCACATTCATAAAGGACCGAGACATGGTTGGTTTATACACGACAAAGATATGTCTCTAGACTATAGTAATTGAGATAATCTTGTTCATAGAGGACGGAGACATGGTTGTTTATACACGACCAAGTTGTGTCTCTTGACGCTAGTACTTGAGAAGTTGTTGCGGTTATTATTATTGCAACAATGTTTGTCATCCTCTTCCTTTAAATCTCCGAATTACGAGTTAATTCTCGGTTTGACACTGTGGATAACTCTGTGATCTCCTTCCTTGAGATGTACGAATACTTTGTCCACATCTAGGGGATAGACTTGTGATTACAGTTAGATTTGGTTAGGTGTGTTGATGCGGTAGGTTGCAACGTAGAAGTTTTCCAACCTTCCAAAGCAGAGTACCTAATCGTTGTAGTGTTGTATAGGCAAGGATCGGGGGTTATTATCATTCTCTAAGGGAATAGTTGGGGTAGGCTCAAATTCTATGTTTACTAAGGTCTAAAGGTTTGAAGAAGATTATTTTTGTGTTTTTATATTTTATTAGAAAGCAAGTAAAATCTCAGGTTTAAAGAGGGGGTTGATTAAACTACTCCTAATTATGCAAAACAGTAAATTGATGGGAAAACTCGTATGGTTAAACAAACATATTAACCTAATCATGCACTACTCCCTAGTTGTTTTCTTTGATTTTATTGCATGTCACCCTTGTTAATGTAATGTGTAAGTATTACCTAATTCAGCAGCGGGTTGGTCAAGCCCACTATCTATGTAAAAACCTAGATGGTGGTTACCTATAGACACCGTTCACGTCCAATAGTAAATTCACACGCACTAAATTCTTAATTCGGAATCCACCTCAAGGTGATCAAGATATGAAGATCTAATCACAGGTATCCTCTAACCAAATAGCGTTTCCTTAGATGTCTATGCTAAGATATGAAGAATAAATAGCTAGTTTTCTAAAGCTTAACGCGCACACCACTAACAAGAAGCAATAATAAAAGAGAATTAACAACTATGTTTCAAGCAAGCATAAGCAAACACATATAGATTTAGCCAAGCGTGTTAATTGAAATCAAAAAACTGTCACACCCCACCAAGGCAGAACCGTGAGGTGTAACATATTAATAAACATCACACAAGATGATAGATAAAACACCATACATGATTAAGATAAAAGAAAGTTATCCGAATTACAACAATTCCAAATACAAGTTTAAAGAGTACAAAAGTCAACATGAGTTGTTTTTCTTCCGAACAAGGTATCCAAAAAGACAGTAACTTGGAAGAAAGTAGACAACTTGGAAGAAAGTAGACATCTTGAAACAAGTCTAAATGCAAGTACACTAAGTTTCCACCTTAGGAATGTCACCTGAAAAGCATGATAAAAACGGTCTACAATGGAAATAGTTGGTGAGCTCTCAGTATTATGTACACAAAATATAGTTTTTGAAAGAAGTAGATGTCCGATAATAGTTTGCCAACTCAATGGCAAGTTATAAAAAAACAAGTCAAGTATCCAACACAACTCAAGTTTTCAAAACAGTTCCCGTTACATAAAGTAACGTAATACAAAATCAAATCAACATATATGTATGCTTTAGTGTTCATGCGAGGCACTACTTAAACGTATTTAGCCTAACCGTTCCAAACATCCAATCAAGTTCTAGTTGTATAGTATGGCACAAACACTTAGTACTATGCACCCTTGTGCGGGGAGTGAGGAGGGGCTAATCTCCTAATAGCGCTATCCATAAGTACTAACGTCTCAATCCCGTTGAGGGGGAAAGTGAGTTAAAAGTAGTGGCGGGTTCCAAGCATACAACAACATACATATTAAGTTCAAGGTTCAAAGTTAAACACATTTCTAAATTTTAACAAGTTCAAATCAAGTTCCATGCATTCAAAACAAGTTCAAGTTCAAATATTCCTCAAAAGATTAATTACTTAAAAGTAATTGCATAATAAACGACACATCATGCTTTCCACCCCAAAACATTTAAAATATGTAAAAAAAGGGATATGAGAAACTCACCGTAAATAGAAGTATCGACCAAGAAAATCAACAAAGGAAGAATGATAACAACGATCTCAACCGCGACCTATAATAATAGTGGTCCGCGTATAAGAAAATATAATTATAAAAATGCATATTTTGCATAAGTATAAATATATATATTCCGAGATACATGTAAATCTTATATCGTAGAATCCATGTGCGCGACGAACTTACTTACTTATACCCACTAAGTGTTACGCCTTAAGACTTAACTCCATTATAACTCATTCCGACTAATATAAAATTTTAATGAAAATTACCCGTTTTGACCCATTTTAAAAGATTATGATTTTAGACATGAACAAAAGTGGAAGACTAACTTATTAGTTGTAATTTCAGTTTTAGTTAATATATTTTACGCCTAATCATTCTCCATAACGCTAATTGACCATTAAAAGAATTTCACCAAGTTTGATTTTTTAATATATATTTTTAAGTCTGACCCGTCCAAAACGACCCGCTAAAATACATTTTCACGACTTGGACTCTTAAGCATTTTGATGTAAAACGACATTTCGGACAACGTTTTAGTTTTAGCCGAGACCCGAAACTTGACAGAAAATAACCAAAATGCCCCTGCAAGTTTCTGCAGAAAATTACATCTTTTTAAAGAAAAACGCAGATTTATTTTTAAGTTTTAGACCCGTCATTAAGCATTTTTAAACTTAGTTTCGCTAAAGGATAAAACGGCCTTCCGAACAACTTTCTAGTTTTACTCGAGACCCAAAACTCGACATAATAGGACGAAAATGCCCCTTCAATTTTCTGCTGGAAACTACATTTTTTATTTAGAGCTGATTGGAATTTTTTATAATTTTCTCAACTTCAATTGGCCGCCAAATCTTCGTTTTTGAGAGTTCAAAGTCGTGCCATATATCAAATCAAAGATATGGACATCCTCTACTATATTCTTTTGGCCAAAATCAGTTTTGAAAATTTTCACTCACCCGAAAACGATACGCAAACTTTCTGCATTAAACGACCCATTTCAAAACACATCCAACGTCATTTCCTCACCACAACAACTTCACAAATACTCCTAGCTAGCCTATCTCCTTTCACTAACACCTCAAACCAACAATCTACCTCAAAATGTGAGATCATGAAAGAACAATATCATCTCAAAGAACAAAAGAATACATCATAGCCATTCATTTTTCATCAAATAAAAAAACAATTAAAAACTCCACTTTCCACCTCTTTTTAAAAATAAAATATCTTGCAAACGGTAATTCGTTAAACGACAAAAAAACACCATTGCGACGAGAATTAAATCATCTTTCTTTAGAGTGGCACTTTTATATACTATCGACGAACTTTTTTTCTAATTTTTTTCAGTCACGTCTGAAAAAATCACATGTGATTTGTAGCACAATCACATGTGATTTTCATAAATCACATGTGATTTGTGATACAAATCACATGTGATATTTCAGACGTAACTAAAAAAATCAATTTCATATACTTTTGATGACTTTTTAGTGTTAAAATTTTCGCCAAAAAAAATTACACGTGCTTTGTAAAATCACTTGTGATTTGTTGTTTTTAAAAATCACGTGCTATTTCATAAATCGCATGTGATTTCACAAATTCACTTATGATTTTTAAAGTAATAAATCACGTGTGATTTTATAAATTCATAAATTTATAAATCGCATGTGAATTTACAAATTTACGTGTAATTTTTAATGTAAGAAATCACATGTGATTTTTTGAATCACGTGTGATTTTTCTGGGCAAAAATTAAAAAAAAGTTCGTGAAAGTATGTATAAAAGTGCCCGTCTATAGAAAGATAATTTAATTCTCTTCGCGATGGTATACTTAAATTTACGTCAAACGAAAAAAAATACACCATCGCGACGAGTATTTTTTTATCTTTCTATAGGGGGCACTTCTATATATTTCGAAGAAATAATTTTCTGAATTTTTTTTCTAGTCACGTCTGAAAAAATCACATGTGATTATGTGATTTTTTCAGACGTGACTGAAAAAAATAATCAAAAAAAAATTCGTCGAAAGTATATAGAAGTGCCCCTATATAGAAAGATAATTTAATCCTCGTGACGATGGTATGTTTCGTTTTGCGTAACGATTAACGGTTTGTGAGATATTTAATTATTAAAAAATAGGATGAAAGTGAGTTTTTTAATTAAATTAAAATAGGAATTAATCTAAACTATTAGATGAAAATAAAATGAATGATTGAGATGAAGTGGATTGTTCTTTAATTAGATAGTGTTCTACATATAACTTTTCTCTCTACCTCAAAACATAACATGCAACACAATCCATGAATTCTCAATATAAAACTAATTGCATGCACACAATATATAGCTTAATCAACATAAATATGTAATAAAAGTACTTACAAACACAAAGAAGTAGTTAGATGATCAAAACAAATCACCCTTATCGTTTTCTTAATTTGGCCAAACACCTCAACACCCAAAATCAATGATCCAAACTTGATTTTGTTACACCAAATCTAGTTTACACACTTGTTATTAAACCCTTGATGAATTAATTGCACCCAATTTGATAAAAACCCTAAGAATCAAAGTTTAATAAAATCAAGAATTTGTGAAAATTTGATGCATGGTGATTTTTGTTTGAAAAGGATGATGGGGGTTTAGTTTAGGAGTGATTAATTATGGTTTTTGGTGGTCTTTGTGTTGGTGTCGTCGAACAGTATAAGAGAAAAAGGAGTCAGACAAAAATTTTATTGTGTGTGTTTTTTATAGGAACAGTTGAGTTAATATAGGACTCTTAAACAAGAAAATGTATAAAAAAATTAAAGGGAGTGTTTGGTTTCATGTTTTGTAGGAGTGAAAAGGGTAATAAGAGGGTGTTTGGTTTTGCTTATTGTTGGAGGCAACAAGGGGGAGTGTTTGGTTTTGTATGTTATGCTCATTTTTATGTTGTTTTTTTATATAAACTTTACATTGCATAGTTCTCGGCCCGGTTATTCAGTTAACGCGTTATAAATTGTAAAAACACTATTTTGACGCGTTTTCGGCTAAAAACACGGGAAAAGTCGATAAAGTACTAATTAAGCTCACAAAGCTAAAATATAAAATTATTGATTTCTCGATCGATAAAACGGATAAATATCCAACGCAGGACTCATGAATAATTGAAATGACTATTTTAATAGAACCGGATAAAATAATAAAGTAAATTCTATAAAATTAGAAAATAGAATTTAAAGCTCGAGATAAATAGCGACGTGAAACACGGGTTGCACATAGACAAGCGTTAAAAGCTAAGAGTGATACGACCACATAAAAGTGACTCCATAAATAATTAAGAGAGTCAATTATCATACGTTTGCTTTCGGTTACTGACCTCAAAATTGACGGATGTCACAGTTTTCTCTTGTTAAAGGGAATTTCGTCTCGAAATTTTTGTTGCTCGTCCTAAGCCGTAGCACTCGTGAATAGTTACGGATACTTGCGCTTCATCTCGTCCTCTCGTTTCCAAGTAAATTTTGGTCCTCGTTGGGAATTTCAATGAACTTTTACAATAGGAATCTGACTCCGTTTAAGCTTCTTGACCTCACGGACCATAATTTCAATAGGCTCTTCCACAAAATGTAGTTTGTTGTCGATCTTGACTTCTTCTAGCGGTACGTGCAAGTTTACATCGGCTAGGAATTTCTTCAGGTTCGACATGTGGAATGTGTTATGAATGCCCATAAGTTCTTGCGGTAGACGCAATCGATAAGCAACAGGACCCACTTGCTCGACAACCTCGAACGGTCCTACATATCTCGGTGAAAGCTTGCTTCTCTTATTGAAATGTACCAAGCCTTTCCAAGGCGACACTTTGAGTAGTACTTTATCACTGACACTGAACTCTAACGGCTTTCGTCGATTATTGGCATAGCTCTTCTGGCGATCTCATGCAGTCTTCAGTCTTTCCTTGATTTGAACAATCTTGTCAGTAGTCTCCTGGATAATTTCTGCTCCTATTAGCTTGCTTTCTCCTAATTCTGCCCAAGCTATGGGCGTTCAATATTTCCTCCCATACAATGCTTCAAATGGGGCATACTTCACGCTCGAGTGGCAGCTGTTGTTATATGAAAATTCAACTAAGGGTAGATGACTATCCCAGTTACCTCCAAAATCAATTGCACAAGCTCTAAGCATATCTTCTAATGTTTGAATGGTATACTCACTTTGGCCTTCGGTTTTGGGATTGTAAGTTGTACTTAAATACAGTCGCGTTCCTAATGCTTTCTATAGTGATTGCCAAAATCTTGATGTGAAATAACTGTCACGATCAGATACGATTGACGCAGGCACACCATGCCTTGCTACGATCTTGTTGATGTACAGTCTTGCCAACTTTTTTGTCTTGAAATTTTCACGATCCACTAAGAAATGAGCAGATTTGGTCAGTCGATCAACAATGACCCAAATCGCGTCATGTCCGCTATTGGTTCTTGATAATTTCATTATGAAGTCCATAGTGATATTCTCCTATTTCCACTCAGGATTCTCTAGCTGTTGGAGTAATCCCGAGGGTTTCTGGTGTTCTGCTTTGACTTTAGAGCAGGTCAAATACTTACTTACATACAAAGCGATATCCTTCTTCATTCTTGGCCACTAATATAAGTCTCGTAAATCATAGTACATCTTGTTTGCTCCAGGATGTACGGAATACCTAGTAGCATGGGCTTCATTCATTATCAAGGTTCTCAAATTGCCATAAACTGGCACCCAAATTCGTTTAGCAAAATATAATCCGCCATCTTCTTTTCTCTCAAATTGTTTGTCCAATCATTTCAACATTTCTATTGGAGTGTTTACGCCTTTAGAAGCTTCGCTCCGAGCTTCCAGTATCCTAGCCTTAATGCTAGAGTGAATTGTCATGCTCATAGCCCAAGCTCGTCTCAGTTTCATCCGTTCCTTCCTGCTTAATGCATCAGCTACTACGTTCGCTTTACCTGGGTGGTAGCGAATCTCGCATTCATAATCGCTAAAAAGTTCTATCCATTGTCTCTGACGCGTATTTAATTCTCTTTGATCGAAAATATGCTGAAAGCTTTTATGATTAGTGTAGATAACACTCTACATTCCATACAAATAGTGTCTCCAAGTTTGTTTTGAGAGCAAATACTGCTGTGCCCAACTCTAAGTCATAAGTGATGTAGTTCTTCTCATGGATTTTGAGTTGTTTGGATGCATATGCTATCACTTTGTTTCTTTACATCAAAACGCAACCAAAACCTTGGTTCGATGCGTCACAACAAACAATAAAATCATATGTGTCCTCAAAAAGTGCCAGAATCAGAGCATCACACAACATATCCTTCAGTGTCTAAAAGGCGTTCTCCTGCTCATCTCCCCACTCAAATTTCTTATCGTTTTGAGTCAATAGGGTGAGAGGCTTTGCAATCTTCAAGAAATTTACGATAAATCGGCTATAATATCCCGCCAATCCTAAGAATGAACGGATCTCGGTTGGGGTCTTTGCGGGCTTCCAGTTCTTTACTGCTTCAATTTTGTTGGGATCCACATATATTCCTTCACTGTTCACTACAAGTCCGAGAAAACGAACCTCTTGTAGCCAGAATTTACATTTCGAGAATTTCCCAAACATTTTCTCCTTTTCAAGCAACTCCAATATCAATTTTAGGTGAACTTCATGATCCTCCTTGGACTTCGAATATATCAGGAGGTCGTCAATGAAGACGACGACAAACTTGTCAAGATACGGCTTACATACGTGGTTCTTAAGGTCCGTGAATACCGTGGGGGCGTTAGTTAGACCGAAAGGCATGACCGTGAATTCAAAATGTCCGTACCTCGTCCTGAATGCAGTTTTGGGAATATCTTCTTCACGTATTCTCAACTTATAATAGCCGGGTCAAATATCTATTTTTGAAAAATACCGCGACCCTTGCAGTTGGTCGAACAGGTCATCGATCCTAGGAAGAGGATAGCGGTTCTTGATAGTTAGCTTGTTCAACTCTCGATAGTCTATACATATACGGAACGAACCATCCTTTTTCTTAACAAACAAGACTGGGACTCCCTAAGGTGAAGAGCTAGGTCGTATGAAACCCTTTTCTTGGGGCTCTTTAAGTTGGTTGGACAATTCTTACATTTTTGTAGGTGCCAAACGATAAGGTGATTTCGCAACAGGCATAGCTCTAGGAATAAGATCTATGCAAAACTCCACTTTACGAGATGGGGGTAAACCCGATAAATCTTCTGGAAACACACAAGGGAATTCACGTACAACAGGGATGTCTTTAAGTTTTGGCTTGTTTACTTTCATGCTCTTCACCTGTTTCAGGTTCCCTTTATGACGTTCTCCATGAACTTCCAAAATCTCTTTGTTGAATAACAGAATTTGGACTATTTCCTCAATGCAAACTATCTCAGCTCTAAGCTTTTGACAACCAATTCATTCCTACGATCACGTCAAAACTACCATGACCAAAAGGAATCAAATCGATGATGCACGTATGACATTCTAGTTCTATTCCACATCCGCGTACAATCTTGTTAGTTTATAACCTTAGACCGTTAGCAATTTAAATTTTGTAATCGGGGTTTATAGCATTAGGTTTCGAGTTAATCAAAGGAAAGAAGTCGGTAGAAATAAAACTAAAATAGGCATCGAAATCAAATATTACAGTAGAAGATGATCGATGAAAGAAAAAGTACTCGTCATGACGTTTAGATCTTGTTGGGCTTCCTTAGCAGCAATGGAAAAACTTCTAACACGGGCTGGTTTCCGTTGTTCTTCTAATTACAGGAGCTAGACCCTGAATGTAGTGATCAATACGCTTGCTTTTTGGAGTTACCATGTGCGGCACTAGTCTAGCCAACTCATGAAATCGGGTTATGTACTTATCAACATCAGCTCCAATCATAACATGATTCTAGAACTCTTCCTTAAATTTCTTGATTGCATTATCCGGGCAGTATTCCTCCCTTAACAACTTCTTTAGGTCCTCCCAAGGTTAGGATATAGCAATTTCACGACCTCTTGTCTAAACTAGTGTGTTCCACCAAGTTAAGGTACGACTTTGCAACATACAAGACGCGAATTCGACTTGGCTTTCTATGGGACACTTTCTAATGTAGAGCACATGCTCCATTTCTTCTAGCCATAATAGGTAGGCCAATAACTCTTTCAGTTCCAATGAATTTCTTAGCACCACAAGACTTGGATGTCCTGTAACTGCAACCTTGCATGTTGCATACTTAGTTTTTCCTTATCTCTCTCTCGCTTCAACTTAGGTTCATTAGCATTTTAATAGAGTATACGTCTTTTAACTTCTCATAAGTCAAATCAATTAACGGCTCAAATTTCCAGTGAACAAAGCTCGTGTCTGCTTTAGGTTCGCTTGGTATGGATGTACCTTGATTGGTTTCTACGATTCGTTCCTGAGTTGTGCGTGTTTCTTCTCAGAGGTATGGTTTTTAAATTGTCTACAACACTTATTTGAGTAAGTAATTTGACTAAAGTATAGTGCGAGTACCGTGCAAATACAATGCAACTTTAAAATTTATTGAAATAACTATTGTGCAAAGAAGAAACGCCACAAATGTTTATATAGAGTAAGAGATAAACTTTTCCACATATATAGTTTCAATTCTTCCATAATAGTCGTCATCCAAAGAGATACGTCTGCAAAAAGTTTGTATTTCGTAGTAACTTACAACAAGGTTCGTTTCCAACATAAATCGTGATAAATTTTTATTTTGACTAAAGATGTATTTCAAATAACGTAAAATAAAGAAATTTTATTTATTTATTTATTTTATTTTTAATTAATTTTATTTTTTTTATTTTTAATTAATTTTTTTTATTTTATTAAAATTTGATGTCATAATGAAGTTTTCCTAAAATTTGAAGTCATAGTAACCAAACACAATGATGCCGATACAAAAGAATTTATATTTTGATAATAAAAACATTTTTCGAACGCGGGTTGAATAAATATATTCAACAAAATTTGGTGTTTAGATGTATCTTATAATACATAATTTTTGATGCTAAAGCGATGTAAACGTTGAAAAATACAAGTGCATCCCGTTTAAAAAGAATGTTCGAAAAGTACCTCACTTGTACATGTTTTGTTTCCAAAGGACTTCGACTCGTCCAAATAAGTACCATCTCCGAAACACAACGCCAGGACAAAAATTGTTATCATGGCTACACAATTAACCAGTATCAAATATAAGGTTCTCGTTCTCGTATCAATCCTTTTATCTTAAAATGGGTCTTTTATGCGATGGTTATACAACCAAACAACTAGAGTGGTAACACTCTAAGGCGAGTTGCTCCTAAGGAAACTAATGACGTAATACGTCTCATCGAACGTCTTCAAGAACGAAACGTTTAAGTAACAGATTTCCACGATAAAAACGATGTCAACCCACATAGTGGATGAGAAATAGTCATTTGCAATGCGCACGGTAGGGTAACGCTAAACACCGCGCGTTTCTGCTTTCAGCCCTAGTCTCTCTATAGTCGCGTTGCATCCATGTCATTTGAGTATCCACATCCAAACATCCAAGCCTCACCCATCCTCGAGTGAATTCTTCAAAGGTCTTAAGCCATGTAGCAACTTGAAGCATAATTTCACAACTCATGAAACAAGTACTGTCATGAAATCAAGGTAGAAGTTGGTAAAAGGCCCAATGTTTTTGACAAATTGACTCAACTTTGAGGTCGCTCAGAAACAAAATCTTGAATTACTGAACACGGTGTTGGCGAACAAGAAAAGAATGCTTACATTAGAAGCCAAAACGGTTGGCTTAATAGCATGACGAAATAAAACGGAGGCGTGATCGGATATAGGTCGACGAAATTTCTAATAGTGAAAGAACAAACGTCTCTACATGTCGCGCATATACAGTTCACCTGCTGCTCGCCTTGAGTTCTTACTCGGAATCTATCAACGAGTCCTTCTCAATGTGTTATTCAGGGTACGAATACGAAAAGTATTTAATTGTGCGTCGTGACCCACTCGCGGAATCATCAGCGTGCGAAGACGATCAATGGGACATACTGTGACTATAATGGTGTCCGCAATAATAACATGCTTAAGGAGAGTGCGACAATTATAACGATAATAACCGACGTGAAAGCAAACTCAGAACATAAATGGATCAATCCAAATAAGCATGATGTACTAAAATCAAATAGTGCACATCTAAAAGCATCATTGTACGGTGCACATAATTCCTAGTATGCTTTTCAGTGACTAAAGTGGAAAGTCGGTTTTTAAATTTGTTTAAAATAATGACTATACCCAGTGTTGCATGATACTTCCTGAATTACACATAGTTGATCAAGTTATGTCTAATTTAGGTCTAATGATGCAACCACTCGGACTAGTCGACTCGTTTCATGTTCGGTGTTTTTAGAAAAAGAAAATCATTTTGGTTATAGTTGGGATTTTTATTTTTGAAAAACCGACGTTCTCTATAACCTTAGGCTCTGATTACCAATCTGTCACACCCCACCAAGGCGGAACCACGAGGTGTGTCACCCCCTGACAATGGCGGAAACTCAAGAATGCAACATAATGATCAATCATAACACAAGATACAAAATAGAGAAAACTGCATTGCATAAACTCCAAGTGCTATGAAGATCATCAACCTTGAACAAACTCAAGTGATGTCCCAATCGCAACTAAAATCTACAATCTCTTACAATTATTCTTATGCCCGCCCAGGGGACCATAATCCAAACTTAATCCAAAACATCCAAAACTAGAATCAAACAACAAGCAAGCAAGACTTCAAATGAAATTCCACATGGGATACTCTAAGTTTGCTATCAATCACCAAACTACTCTTCTTTCACTTCACCTTAAAAAGATACTCGAAAACGTCAACAATAATGTTGGTGAGCTCGTAGGTTTGACCTTAAACCCAAAAGTTATGCCAATATTTCAACAATTAACAATAGTGCTATATGACAGTGAATATATGCAAACAACCTTAGCATCACCGCTTATCAATAACCATATGTCACTTACGCACCTAAAGGGCTTACCAGCTGGAGCACTAAAATTAGGGCAGGACCACACATAAACCTGGGTAGGCGTACCCATCCGCTCCAATAATCACACAAATACTGGGTAGGCGTACCCATCCGATCCAATAATATCACAAATACTGGGTAGGCGTACACATCCGATCCAATAATATCACAAATACTGGGTAGGCGTACCCATCCGATCCAATAATATCACAAATACTGGGTAGGCGTACCCATCCGATCCAAACAATCATGCATCACATAATATTCACATAGCAGTCATAAGCACATATCTTGTCCCAAAAACAAAAGCACATTTCGCACAGATCAATTCAAAACATTTCAAAACACATTTGAGTATCATTTTCCCCCAACGGAAAATCCAATAAAAAGTGGGGCTACGAGAACTCACATCAAGCAAGTCTTTAGCTACCCAATCTCAATCACACAAGCAAATGCAACGACGCCCGCACACGACCTAGTCCAGTTAATGTCTTAATTTAATCATCCAATTCCAACACAATCTTCACGTTTAATGCATAGAGTTTATACGCGTTGTACACTTATACTATTTAGCGTAAATAGATAAGTAATATAATAAATATTTATAATTATTAATTATAATTAATCTCGATCCAGTCTATTCGGTACACCTTAGTCCACTCAAAATAATTATTTTACGGTTGAAAATGAAACTTTACTCATATAAACACTTTAGAGAAGTTGCCGAAAAAAATATATTTTTGGCTTTAGTGAATTTATTAAATAAATAAAATAATTAAATATTATTTTATTATTTAAAATCAAAAATCATGCTTTAAGAAATTTTCTAAGTATAAACTTTTTACGAAATTTCGACATGACTCGTACGTTTATACAACGTTTTCCAAGGTTTCAAACCTTATTTTCAACATTTTTCACAAATTCGACACTTTCTTTTTGACAAAATTCCAAAATCTCAATCGTTAACGCTTACCAACACGTTTTTCCTAAAATATCGTTCAATATCACTTCGTAAATACATTTCCACTTTCAAAAGTCTATCAAAATTCTCATAACTACTACATATAGCTTTTATTGGGCCTTAAGGCCCAACAAGGGTCCATTAGGACATATATAAGTCCAAAATACTATTTAAGTCCAAAATCAAGGTCCATTTACATATATAAGTATATACTTATATGTAAAAATAATCCAGACCACAATAAGCCCTCCCATTAAGCCGCAGCTCAAATAGACTTATTGGGTCGTAGTCCCTTATAACCCAAAATACGTATATTAAAGCTTTAAAATAAGCTATTAACTACGTACGCTTTGGTTACTACATAAGCCCAAAATAGTCCTCAACAGACATCTAACACAAAATAATCAATAAGCACTTTCTATGTGATTTGGGAATCCATTCGTGGCCTATGAGCCCAAAAACCAAGAAATTAGCTTAAAAATAAGCCGAATAAGCATACAAGCTACTATAAATAAAAGCTACTTGCATCAATATTAGTTAAACCATCATGACCACGACAATCAAAACTACAAAAAACCCTCTTATTCCCTTCCTTTTTACACGAAACCAAACACCCCTTTTTCTTTCGTTTTGGGCTTTCAAAAATCAATTTTCTCAACGATCAACTTGTATAACTAACATCTATGCATCAAAATAAACCCAAAAGGACAAATGAAATTTAAATTTGAAAACTTATAAGAAAATCTTCAAATTTGTAGATTTCGACACGAACCGAACAACCAAAACGTTGTTTAAATGAATAACCAAACACTAAAATCAACCCCAAATATTTATGTCCTCATGTTTTCTTGATCAAACTTCAAAAATTATAAGAGTGTGTGTGTTGTAGGTGCGTACAAACACAAGAGAGAAGGGAGAGGATATATTTTTTATTTTGAAAATGAACTATGGTGTAAAAATGAGATAAGGAAGCATCTTAGGTACAATTTGGACAATGTAGCTAAAATTATATCTACCTTGTCTCCCTAGTCTTTTTGCCGCATGGTATCTCATAGGGTCTCGAGCCTTTCTTTTCGTGGCCGAGATCAACTTAAATACTCATAAAACTCAATCGTAAAATTTCCTCCAAAATTAAATTAGCATTTTATTCACTTTTAAAAAGATCTATTTCCATTAATACTAGAGATTTACCATGACATATTTTTCCACTTTACACCCTTCCAAAACCATTTGACATTAACGGACGTGCCAGAACTCGGTTTTCGCATTTCCCAAAATTCACGGGTCAAACCACTGGAATACACATAACACCAATAATACCTTCCAAAAGGAATTATTAATCATAATAAATCCATAAATCATCACATGTCTCAAAAATCACACCGTCAATACGGTAACAAAAATCTGAATAAATTGACAAAAGTCAAATAGTCAAAGGACTATAAATTAAATAATCAAAACTCAAAAAGGGCAAAGGTTACATTCTACCCCCCTTAAAAGAATTTCGTACCCAAAATTCAACTACTAGCATCACTAAACAAATGCGGGTACTTCAACTTCATCTGATCTTCATGTTCCCACGTGAATTCAGATCCACGTTTCGAATTCCATCGAACCTTGACAATGGCAATCCGACTACGCGTCAACTTCTTAAACTCTTTTTGAAATTTCCACATGCTCTTCACAAAATTCAACGTTAGGCAACAAACTCGGAATCTCATCCAAAGGCAACTTGGCAGTGTTGGATCAGCCAAACACTTCTTAAGGTTCGACACGTGAAACGTGACATGAACACCATTCAATTCCTCAGGCAAATCTAATCGATAGGCTACAGGGCCTACTTTCTCAATAATCTCAAACAGTCCAACAAACCTAGGTGCTAACTTTCCCTTCTTCCCAAAGCGTACCACACCTTTCCAAGGCGACACTTTGAGCAAGACATAGTCACATATACTAAACTCTAGAGGTTCCCTCCTCTTATCAGCATAACTTTTCACATGACGATCACAACCGCACAGCCTTAAGTCTATCCTTAATCTGCGAGATCTTCTCAGTAGTCTCTTGCACTAACTCAGGTCCTATCAACTGACCTTCTCCAACCTCAACCCACATAATTGGCGAACGACACTTTCTACCATACAATGCCTCAAACGGAGCACATCTCACACTAGAATGATAACTATTGTTATACGAAAACTCAACCAACGGAAGATGAACATCCCAACTTCCTCCGAAGTCCAGGACGCACGCTCTAAGCATGTCTTCCAAAGTCTGAAATAGTAACGCTCGACATCTGACCATCGGTCTGAGGGTGATAAGCCGTACTCATATCTAAACGAGTCCCTAATGCCTCTTGCATTGACTGCCAAAACCTTGATGTGAAACGACTATCACGATCCGATATAATCGAGATCGACACACAAGGGGTGGGGGGGGGCCCACGGGGGGGGGGGGGGGGGGGGGGGGGGGGGGGGGGGGGGGGGGGGGGGGGGGTGGGGGGCTAGCAACTATCTCATTCAAATACAATGAGCCAACCTTTCTATCTATAATCCTCACGCATAGGTAGAAAATAGCAGACTTAGTCAATCGGTTCATAATGACCCAGATTGTGTCATGCCCACTACTAGTCCTAGGAAACTTAGTCACAAAATCTATAGCTATCCCTTCCCATTTCTATACGGGAATCTCCGGTTGCTGGAGCAGGCCAGATGGCCTTTAATGCTCAGCCTTAACCTTCAGACAAGTCAATCACTTACTAACATATTCAGTTATATCCTTTTTCATTCCAGGCCACCAATACCTATCTCTCAAATCATAATACATCTTATCAGCTCCTGGGTGTACAAAGTACTTTGACTTATGGGCTTCATCCATTATCAGGGTTCTCACCTCACCCTTCAAAGGTACCCATATTTGATCCAGGTAGTACAAAGTTCTATCACTTCTATGTTCTATCATCTCATCTAAACCTTTCTGCAATACTACAAACTCATCCACAGCCTCCTTCTGAGCCGTCAATATCCTATCTTTAATACTCGACTGAAGGATCATATTCATAGCTCCAACTCTCTTAGGCTTTACTCTTTCCTTCCTACTTAGGGCATCAGCCACCAGATTCTCCTTACCAGGATGGTAGCGAATTTCATAGTCATAATCACTAAACAACTTTATCTAGCGACGCTGTCGCATATTCAAACTCTTGCTACGAAAGATATGTGAAGACTCTTATGGGTCCGTATAGATGACACTCTTTGATCCCATACAACCTAATGACTCCGATCTTAAGTGAAACACTACCGCACCTAACGTCTAAATCATGGGTAGTATAATTTTTGCTCATAAGTTTCAACTGCCTAGACGCATAGGCTATCACTTTACCTCTGCATTAACACACAACCTAGTCCTATCCCGGACCATCACAATATACACAAAGTCTTTTTGTCCATCCGGGGAAAGCTAAAATGGGCGCATTACACAACTTATCCTTCAAGGTCTGAAATACCAATTCATGTTCCTCACCCTAATCGAAAGTCTTACTCTTCTGAGTCAAGATAGTAAGAGACTTAGATATCTTAGAGAAGTTCTCAATGAACCTACGGTAATACCTAGCCAATCCTAAGAACGAACGAACCTCAGTCGGAGTTCTAGGGGATTTCTAATTCTTAACAGCTTCAATCTTACTAGGGTCCACATGAATTCCATTACCATTTATCACATGCCTAAGAAACTGCACTTCTCTAGCCAAAAAAAAAATAAAAAAAAATAAAAAAAAAAACAAAATTAAATAAAAATAAAAAAGAATATATAATATATATATAAAAAAAAAAAAATAAAATAAAAAAAAAAAAAAAAAAAAAAAAAAAAAAAAAAAAAAAAAAAAAAAAAAAAAAAAAAAAAAAATTAAAAAGGGGGGGGGAAATAAAAAAAAAAAAAAAAAAAAAAAGGGGAAAATAATTGGGGTAAAAAAATAAAAAAAGTTCAACTTAGAAAACTTAGCATACAGTTCCCCCGTTTGAGCATTCCAAGACTAACCTTAAAAATACATGATTCTCTATTGAGTCTTAGAGGGTAGATTAAAAGATCATCTATAAACACTACACAAACTGATCAAGATTACGGCCTTCAAACTCTATTCTCAAAATCGCATAAATATTGCTAGTGCATTAGTCAGACCAAAGGGCATTACAGTGAACTCGAAATGTCCATAACGAGTTCTAAACGCAGTCTTTGGTATGTCATCCTCGTACACTCTCAGCTGATGGTATCCAGACCTAAGATCTATCTTCGAGAAAAACTGCGACCCTTGCAGTTGATCAAATAGATCATCAATTCTAGGAAGCGGATAACGATTCTTAACGGTCAACTTGTTCAATTCTCTATAATCAATGCACATCCTAAAAGAACCATCCTTTTTCTTAACAAACAATACCAGCGCTCCCCAAGGCGACAAACTTGGTCGAATGAAACCTTTGTCTTGGAGTTCCTTGAGTTGTCCAGACAACTCCTCCATTTCAGAAGGTGCCAAACGATAGGGAGACTTTGCTACCGGCGTTGCTCTAGGGATTAACTCAATCTGAAACTCAATTTCCCGAATAGGCGGTAATCCAGATAGATCATCCGGGAATACCTCAGGAAAATCTCTAACCACAACAATCTCTTCTTGTTTCTTATCACTAGCCTTAGCACTCATCAACAATCTCGCTTTCTCTTCCGGTCTCTCTCCTACTACTCTAAGCACCTTGCCATCCGGTAGTGGTATCCTCACTACCTTCTCATGGCAAATTATTTCAGCCTTATAATTAGACAACCAGTCCATACCTATAATCATATCAAAACTTCCATGCCCAAAAGGTATCAAATCGATGTCAAAGACATTTACAACCCTTAATAACCTTATCAATCTCTACTAGCTGCCCGCTAGCTATCTCAATCTCATATCTGAAACCTAAGTCGCTGGGCTCTAAGCCTAACAGAGGTATAAAAGTAGTGGAAACAAAACTATAGTCGGCACCAGAGTCAAATAAGGTAGTGGCAAAATGATCGTTTAAAGTAAACGTACCCGTCACAATGTTCTGATCCTGGCGAGCTTCCTCTCGCTCCCAACATGAATGCCTACCCCAATTGGTTCCCTTGGTTTCCACAACCCTGCCCCCATTATTAGCAGCAACTGAATTTGGACGATTTCTTTCCGGTTCTTTTGCCCTATTCAATCTAGGGCAAGCTGACCTGACATGGTCGGTACTACCACACTCATAACATGCTATAACAGTTGGGTTTCTAGCATTGACTGGATTCACATTCCTCGGCACACCTCTATAATCCTTTGCCAAATGACCTGAGCGGTTATAGTTGAAGCATGTGCGATAAGGCCCTCTGGGTGCATGGTAGGAGTTGCAGGTGGTACAATCCCATATTCTCTCTTCCTACAAGGTTTACAGTAGTAGCTAAAACAGTGCCCGTTCCTAGTCCTCTTAGCTGTCATCCCCACCATTCTTATCCTTGCTAGTTTTTGTTTTCCTCCAATAGTTCCCCTCTTTCTCAACTTTCTTAATTGATCCATTTCTCACTGTAACACCCCCAAAATCAGGTAGCAGCGGAATGGTAACAATGGGGTGCTACGTCAAAGTACAAAAATCAAGATATAGAAAACGACCTTAAATGGACGTTAAAAAAGTTTCATTCGAATCATTACAAAAGATTCAAGTTTTCACTTAGGTCCACATATTGTGATAAAAAGACATTAATAATTTGTATATAAGACGCAAAAGTTCATCGAATTTAAGAAATCAGAATCCCTCAATAGATATTCCGTCACGGCTCCCATTCCAAGCTTATCACCTCACACCTGAATTAAAACATGCTATAACGTCAACAAAATTGGTGAGTGAATTCAGACGTTTATCAGGAATAACGTGGACCATAAGATTTAAGTAATAGTAGACTATGAAAAACTTTCAATAGTCCACACATTGTATTATTGCCCTAAGCTCAATGACACCGAATCCTTAACGTAATAAACTGTAATCAAACCAGTACTCGAGGTTGTGCCCCAACACGGATACAGATGTGTACAAAAACATCCTACGAATTTTTCACAATACAGATGCTGCTAAAAGCCCTACGAATTTTCTTCGAATTTTAATGCGTCAAATGGTCAACTAGAAACCACAGCATGTAACACCCCAAATTGGGTCGCAGTGGAAAAGGGTCCGGGGCGTGGTACATCATAGATCAATACTCAAGATATATATAGAACGACAAAAAAGTCATTTTAACCCGATACATTGGATTTAACAAATATTTGATACAAAAGCCCGAAGCTTTAACTTGTTCCTTATTATTATTACAAAGATACTGGTTCACAACACCATGAGTTTCCCAAACAATAATTACAACCATATCTTTAGCATGACTTCCCAAAACAAAATCACCAATGTATCCTTGGCACCTTATGCTTACTGATCTCCTGAAAAACATTGCTTTAAAACGTCAACAATAATGTTGGTGAATTCATAGGTTTGATAAATCATAATATGCAGGACTGCAAGACTTTCCCCGTGATAATGCAACACATGCAGACATCACAAAACCAGATTACATTTTCCTAAGCTCATGACACTGAAGCTCGACGATCTTTCTTGCAATAATAATATTTATTGCAATTTCTGCCCGAATAGATGTCTAACCCGAAACATCCCCAAATTCGACATGCTATATGTTCGTTCCCGGTGATAGCTAGTCACCCGAACGGGGAGGTCGTTTCCCCAAATAGATCTATTCATAACATTCGCGCTCGCATAATGTAATTAACAACTCTCTATTGCAAATTTGACACTTCAATGATAATGGCGTCCACTTGGGTTATCCAACGTAGGCAAACATGTAATCAATATAAAATTATACACTTCGTCCAATTTATAAAACAAAGCATGTTTCCACCCTATAGTTATAAATCATTGAAATCGTAAAAATGTGGGGCTATGAACTCACCTTGAGTTCTGATAATCCAAATATCGCAGATAAAGCGTCACGTAAAAGATCGAATGCAACCTAAATTATCATAGGTTATACGTACGGGCGGGGGGGATTTTGGGTACGTCGAGGGTACTAACATCAAAGACATGTCTAAGTTTAGTTACATCATACTATCGTTTGGGCCAAGCATAATTAAGAAGTCATGTAGTGAACGTATAGGAGCATAGGACACTTTAAGTCATAAATCCAGCAACTCGTCGGTGCGCCACCTCCGAAGATGGCCTCATTATGAAACTCCCTAGTAAATATAGTACTTTGATAACGAAACCAACACAATAATTCTATATAGTTCGAATCACCAACCTAATGGTTTTTTGGTACAATTAGTTTAATAAGTAAAAACGTTTATAATTATCGTTGTAGTAAATATAGCATAACTTTTGCGTTTTAAGCCCGATTTTGACGTTTCTTATGCCCACGCTTTCGTATTAGGACGAGTTATCATAATTTGATATTTTCCTATTTTTGACCCTCTGGTGAACAGTACTTTTTACTGTTCACATCAGTTATAAATTATAAAAATAAAGTAAAACTCTTTTTACATATTTGAAAGGTCTATAATGGTGATTTAGCTTATAAGGAACATTTAACACATAAAATCATGAATGAAAAAGGCAAAAGTATTTAGAAGACCTTAGGAAGGATGGGGAATTTTTGTTTGGGGGGGATTGAGAATAAGTGCTAAACCCAGTTTAGAAGACCAAAGATCAAAGCTTGCACAATAAAAACCGAGCTTTTACGTTTCTTGTTAAATACTTGAAAAAGGTAATCCAATGCCTTGGAACCTCTAGAATATCTTAGGATGGATGTGTATAGATGTGTATAGGTTGTATAAAATTTTGTATGGATTGTTTATAGGGGGGGTTGAGCCGTGAGCTTAAGGAGAGCCAAAAGGAGTGATTTTTGTGATTCAAGGTTAAGTGTTTGATATATAATTTGATACTTTGCATGCTCATAAGTTTATTATATGAGTTTAACTATCAAAGTGCAATAGGAGTCAGGAACATGAGGAGGGTCTTAGGGAAGACCTTGGTCAAAGGGAACAAGATATGGGCCTAGGTTAATGATCGTAGGATGTACAAAGACAAGTTGTATGTAACATGTGTGCTCTATGTCTGGGTGGGGGGGGGGGGGGGGGGGGGGGGGGGGGGGGGGGGGGGGGGGGGGGGGGGGGGTGGGTGTGGGGGGGGGGGGGGGGGGGGAGTGGTATGGTTGGGGGGGGAATGTGTGAATTGTTATGGTGTGGAGTTGTTGGGTTGTCAAGCTGGGTCATAGGGAACAAGAATGTCCTAGGTTTAATGAAGTAGATGTACAAAGACCCAAATGTAAGTAAAAATGTGAGCTCTAATGTCACCAATAGATGTTATGCCATGGAAAATGAGGGTGGTGGGGGGGGGGGGCCCCCCCCCGAGAGCGACGCGAGCGAGGCATTTGATCATTTACAAATATCCGAGTATCCTTCTTCTATACACACAGTAACTTTGTTGTAGCTTTTAAAATTAAAAGATGTTTACTTTGAAAGCATTTGTGAAATGTTTTTATTTTCCAATGTAACAAAGGTTTACGATAATATTTCTTGGGTTTAAATTTAATAAAACTTTGATGTTGGGTAAAATCGTGGTTATTGTCTGAAGCGTAGAAATATTTTATGATTCTCGGGTAGCTTAAACGTAATTATCGCGAAACGTACACACTTTATGTATCCGATAAAAATAAAATGAACAAGGATCATAATTATTCTCAAAATAATAATTTAATACTTGATCGATGTAAACATTTAATTGTTTGATGCCCGTTTACATTAAACGCTAATTTTTAGCCTACACGATTTATTGCGACAATTCAGTGAAATGCACAAGGCAAACGCGGTACAGATTACAAAAGGTACATTGTGGATTTATCGACGTCGTCAATGACTTGAAAACACAGGGTGTTATAGACTTCCCCCGTTAAACGAGCCTTGTCCTCAAGGCTCATGATGCAGCACTTGACGACGGTGCGGTCTTGGTGAAGAGGTGTGGGTATTTCTTCTTGAATTGGTCTTCACGTTCCCATGTGAACTCAGGACCTCTCTTGGAGTTCCATCGAACCTTGACTAATGGGATCCGGCTTTGCTTCAACCGTTTAACTTCACGGCCCACTATTTCTAATGGTTCCTCAACAAAATAAAGCTTGTCATCAAGATGAAGTCCATCCAACGGAACGGCTAATGGTGTCCGTCGACATGAACACTTTTTCAGGTTGGACACATGAAAACGTAATATGAACTCTGCTTAACTCTTAGAGAGGGAAGTTCAAGCTTGTAGGCAACCTCTCCAACCTTTCTAAACCTTGAAAGTGTCCACATACCTAGGGCCATGAGTGAGAGCTCTCTCAGTGGCCAAAAATCCGACACACCGCGCGCATGGGCTCTATACTAAGTGAAGGGCATAAGCTATCCCCGTACTTTGGTTGGGTGCTGTGGGGAAATGCATTAGTTTGAAAAAAGAAATAGACACACATGGATTTAAGGTTAGGACATATGAAATTATATTAATTATATGAGAACGAAGGGAATAGGGCTGGAGAGTGTGAGGGGGGAATACAAACAAATCTGGGGGGGGGGGTTTGCTATCTGGATGATTTTTAAGGTGAAAACATATGGTTTTATAGTATATATCTCGCGATTTTTGGGTTGAGAGATAACCCACACTCATAGAATCTCCTATCTCAATATTTAGAACATTTCTGCAATATATTTGGAATGGGATCTATTGTGAGTCGGGTGTACAGGAGATGATATTTAAAATTTTTAAGGTTATTGGAGGAAATTCTCTGTTTTTACACACACACACACACCCACACACACATAGAAATCTATAGGACATGAATGTGAAGGATTGGGGTTTTGGATAAGATAGGTGTGCGCGCGTGCGGGGGTGGAGAGAGTTAATGTAGATGTGAAATTGTGTAAATTTAGGAGGTGTAAGAATTTTGGGTGGAGATAGAGAGGAATGATAATTGTGGTTTATTGGAATGATAGTTAATAAGAGGGGTGTATTGATGGATATGGTTAATTTAGATGAGATGGATTAGGTTGATGTGAGATTAGGTGGAGAATAATAGAGATCAAATTTGGGGGAGTAAGGGCGAAAAGTTAAGGAGGTAGTAAAGAAATGTGTTGGGTGGAAAAAGAAGGATGGGACGGATGGGGGTAAATAATGAGTGAAGTGGATGTTCGGCCTTGACCGTACACTTTCAAAACGTCTACATTGTGGCGATGTTGGCTTTCATGGTGGGCCACCTTATAGCGCTGCATGTCTGGTACAGGGGCGAAATCCCGGATGATTAGAGTATTTGATTTTGTGGAATTCGTGCATGACACAGTCCGTAAATCGCCATATCAAGGTAACCACTCCTGCCAGTGAGGCACAGGGTTCCATCTGCATCGTGTCCACTTTTGTTCTCTAATTGCTTCTGGAAATTTAGCGTTTTCAATCAACATTCCCCTAACGTCTTCATTCTTAATGTTCTCTGGTTTTCGCGCTTCAGTCTGAGCATTTAAGATCTGTTTGGAAAGATCCAAGCTAATAGTCATGACTAAGGCTCGAACTCTTAACGGTGGTTCTCGTTCTTTCCTGCTCAAGCATCAGCAACGACCATTTGCTTTCCCGGGTGATAACGAATTTCGCAATCTAATCTCTTAGCAATCTCTAACTGATAATTTTTTGTGGCTTAATTACACATATCTTTTACCTCTAAAAACGAGCTTAAATGACCAAAAACAGACAAAAACTGCCAAATATATGTTTGTTTTGCATTTGTATTGTGCAGGAAGTAGATATCAACAAAAAGACAGAAAACCAAGCCAAAATGACAAAACTGAGCATGGAATGGAAAAGACTGTGCAAAATCAAGGCCAAAGTCCAAAAATGCCAAAGTCAGAGTCAATATTAATGAACAGCAGTCAACCGGAGCCGGAACTGAAGAATACGATAAGATTGCAATCTTAACCCATCTGATGGCCGGGAAAGCCCAATAGTATAACTATGAAGACTGTGAAGACCAAATGGGCCCTCAATCAATTTCAACAGCCCATTTGTGTGCAATTGACAAAGACTGTGAAGACTTTGAAGGCCCAATCCTAGCCCAGTTACAGCCAATCTCAGCCATTGTACACACAAAACCCACTTCATAACCTTATTGGGCTTGAAAAAGCCCAATAACCAAACCTGTACCTTATTGGGCCCAAACCCACACTCAATTGGGCCCAATACAAGCCCACACACCCAATCAAGCCCAAACACAAAACCCAAGCCTCATAACCTTTTTACAAAACCATAGGGACTTGTTGTGTTATTTTCAAAAGTATTTTATAAAGAAAAAGAGCTAAAAAGACCATGGGACTAAAACTGCATTGGCATTTCTTTTAATAAATTTAAAAGCCAAGGCTGGGTTTTTGCAATTTGCCAAAACCCTTCCACTTCTCTTATTATAAAACCCAGAGGACCATTTTTGCAATTTGCCAAAACCTCCTTTTATTCTTTTAGTTATAAAAACAGAGGGACCATATGTGTCACTTTCCAAACCCTATTTATAACTGAATTTGGGGCTTAAAATGAAATGAATATAGAAAGAAAGATGAGGGGTTGTTTTTGCCTCTTCCCCATTCTTTTCGTTTAAACCCCTGCACCCATAACTGTACCGTATACCATCCCCCGCCAAAACCCATACAGCCTCTCCCATGGTTTCTAGGCCAAACCACCACCCTAGTACTCTTCCCAGCTCACCCCTCACCATTTCCCACCTCCCCATTACCCCTATAACTTTGCCAACTTGGCAATCACACAACCCGAAGACCCCATCAATGGCTGAGATGATGAGAAGTGAATGGAAGGCTAGGATTGCTTGGGAAGCTTTGTACACTCACAGCAAACACAACCCAAGACCAAGAGAAGGCTTTGGACCTCTATAAAAGAGAAAAGAGCAACCCGAACACCAAGCACCATGTTACTCCCCTGTTTTAGTTTAATTTTAATTTTAAGTCTTTCTTTTAAGCATTAGTGTAATTCAGCTTTACTTTAAAGAGTTTATGTGTAATATTTTTTGGTTTTTAATAAAAAGTTAAGAGTTTTTGTGATATTGCTCTGTCGAATTTTCAAGATTCTTATAAGTTCTTTAAATCTGTTTAAACTTGTGTAAGAATGTTTTAAAGTGATTAAACCCCACTTGTGAACACTTTTCTTAGCCTTATTTCACCAAAAATCAGTTAAAAAAATCCGTTTTATAAAATAAGGGGGTGTTTGGTAGTAGGACCAAAATGGGTCATTTGGGGTTTGTTATGGGTCAAATGCACTCAGCCACTCTTGGCTGAGTGTGTGGGCTCATTTAAGCTAATTTAATCATAGTTTTTTTAGTCTAAAATAAGTTTTTATACCCTTGACCCTTTCTGTCAAAATTTACCAAAGCCACCTTGTGTTAAACAAGCTTAAGCTGTTTAAACAGCTTAAGCATTATTTTTTGTGCTTAATTTAGTTGTAGTTAGCCCAAAGAAAAGACCCCTTTGCTCTGTGATTTTAGAATTACCAAGTAATAGCCAAGTGTGCATGTGTATTTGTGAAAAACAGCCAACTTCAAGCCCCAAAACCAGCATGTTTAACTAAACCTTAATAACTCAAATTTTGGAAATAAGCTTAAATACATGTCTTTTCAATCTGTTTAGGTTTTATTTTGGGTAAAAAGCTCTTATGAGCTTATTGAGTTAAGCTGAATAAGCCCCTAGGCCACTGTGTGCCTTCCCCTGGTGCTGAGCACCATAATTCAGCCCCATTTTTCTAGCTTATTGAAAACTAAGCCCTAGGTTCTTAGTGTTTTTTCTTATAGCTTATAGGTAGTTGTCTTAGGATTAGCAGCTTATTTTAGTTAGTGAGTTTATTTTGTTAGCTTATTAGAGGCTTAAAGTTCCCTTTTTTCTGTTTTCTTTTAAAACTGTCTCTTAGCTTAATAGTAGATCAGCTTATTTTAGGGCTTATTCTAGAAAACTTAGCTTATTTAGGACTCCCCTCTCCCTATTTATCTGTCCCCCATAGATTTTAGCTTATTTTGTTAGCTTAAACCTCAAAGAAAAAGCCAATAAGCTTTTAAGCTTATTAACATTCTGTCAGCCCAAAAAGCTCATGTTTCTGGCTTATTTAGACCCTTTCAGCTTATGCACCTTTTATGAAAAATGCTCCCCTCAAGCCCCTTAACAACATTGCTTTTATAGCTTTTTGATAATAAGCTGTTTGGACTATCTTTGTAATCGGGGTCCACCTCAGGGACCAATTGTGTAATTTTGTCTTTTATAGTTAACAGAGTTAATACCCCTTGTTTGTTTGTTGTTTCCCAGTTAGTCCTTGTGTCTTTTCACTGTTAGTCCCCAGCAGTTAACTTTAGTTAGTTTTATTTAATTTAAATAATTAAATTAGGTTAAATTTTAATTAGTTTAATTACTTTAATTTTAAACAGTAACTTTTGGGCATTTTTATATTTTTAGAATTGTTAACTTTTTCTTTATTTAATTTTATTTTTTCAGAATTTTTATAACTTTTATTTTTTGTCTTTTTCTATTTTCTTAGTTTTAATTAGTTATTAATCTTTAAAAATTCATAAAAAATCCAAAAATTAATAAAAAAATATTTTTCTTTTTTATAAAATTTTCTTTTGTCATTTAGTGTCTAGGAAAAATATAACATTTAGTATAGGTTTAATTTTTTATAAAATTCAGTCTTAGACCCGTTTTACCGAGTGCGTTTTACCGTTTCTTTTCGTTTAGCATTCAAACGACCTCCGTTTTAATTCTAGTTTTTTTTATTTTTCAAATTAAGTTAATTAGAATTTAATTTTGATTTTTAATTTAATTTAGCATTTATTTTCTTAATTTTTAGTATTTAGGTTTCCCGATACCTGATTCTGTTCCCCGTATTTTAGTATAGATTTAATTTTAGGATTTCCCTATAACTAATTTTGTTTCCCGTAGTTTTTAAGATCCCCATTTCCTATATCTGTTTCCCGTAGATTAAATTAGGTTTTATTTAATTAATTTTAGTTGTAATTATATCAGTGTTTCCATCATATCTAAATATTCTCCATCATTCAATTTCTCATCAAACCAGGATTACTTTCAATTGCAGCCTCGTTGGGACATACGACCCGGGAATATCTCTTTCGGAATCTTTTTATCATTGATTCTATCTTGTGTATTTTATCCTTTTGTGGAATTTGACCTTTTGCCTTGGTCAAGGGCATTCGGTTAGGATCTGTATTAGGGTTGCTATATAAGTGTATACCTAAACGCGAATCACGTACCAATAATTGTTTTGGTAGTAAAAATACATAAGTTTTGATTACTTTATGCATTCTCATTTGCAATGTGAAAATTTCTTTCCAACTGTACCAAAGATAGAAAATTGACACAAGACGCGGGAAATACATACTTTACACTTTAAGCAACTAGCAACTGATAAATGGATTTAATCTAACAGGGTAGGCTAAGGTGTAAAGGTGTAACGAAACAAACAGTTTATGTTATTCCTAAAGGATTGGCTCTATTGGTTTTTCTAGGGGTATCTTACTCTTAAGATGAGAGTAAACAAAGGGTTTATACGAGGATTTAACTAACCAGTGTAGTTAGTTAATAAAACAACATATAAAGGCTTTTTGGGTGTAAGCTTAGAAATTTACCAATTTAAATAAGTTACTGCATCTAAATCCATAGTACTCATTATTGTGGCCTCGAATAGATATACCAAGCCAAGTTCTAAAGTCTACAACATCACCGGCACACTCATATTTT
>BQNB010075506.1:0-31448 GCA_026074375.1 Tanacetum coccineum
TATTAATCAAACGATTACAACCAACAATGTTTGTAAAATCAAAGAGTAAAAGACCACAGCGGATCAATCAAATGATCAATCACACGATTGAAAAGAGTGTGATTGATATGATATCAATCAAGAAGATAGGAAAGATCACAGAGATACGATCTCTGTGTGTTTTTCTGTATTTTTTAAACCCTAACACACAAGGGTGTTATATAGGCCCCCATAGGGCACCACTAGCCCTCCATCTTTGAGTGACTTGACACTTCTGGAATGAGAGAAAGACACCAGCAGAGATAGAATGCCTAAATGACCAAAAGACCCCTGAACTATAGACCTGCAAAACCACAAACACTAGAACCAAAGATTAAGAAGAGGAGAAGAAGAATGTTTAGTTATCAGACTATTGTTTGAGCTTATCAAGCTTATTTGAACAACCTGTCTACTATGGGCTTCAAGCATCCTACACAAAACATATCCCTGTGAAAGAATAAGCCCATGTTACTTGTCATTATTCTATACAAAATTAGGCCCATTAAGAAGCCTGTCTCTTCACCATACTCTAATACTAACTTACGTCTTAAAGAGCATGATACCACCTTTATTCGAGTGATCAGCTCTCACGTGCATAATGGGATTGAGGGGAAAACCAAATCTCCTTACAATATTCAGTCATACAAATCTCTTCTACTCCTGGTTTAGAGATCTTCCTTACAATAGTCCTAACCACAAATTGTATCCAACTAAAGCTATATATAAGACCGATAGGGCAATAACTATTTATCAATATAAAATATCATTATTGCACAAGTGTCAGGTCTAACAAAACTATAAAACAGAGACCAGCACGTGTTAACAGGAAGGGATTTGAGGGGAAAAACTCAGTTTGTAGGCTTCACAACAAAGAAACACCAGTATCTCTTAAGAATCACAAGAAAAAGTAAACATTTGAAGTTGACTCCTAAACTTTTGACACCAAACAAGCTGCACGTGAGCAAGTTGAAATTCGTATAAACAAGTCAAGGACATATTTTAATTCATCTATATAGTTATATAACTTTCTTCCTATTTAAAGTCTAGCAGGATCACACTGTAAAATTACTCAAAGTTGGTAACTTCGAATCAGCCTTCTGATCAAGAAAATGACAGATGTCCTATCTCTAGAATAATATTATCTGACTTCTCATTGTTATATGAATAAGTACGTACTATACATGAACAGCAAAATTGCTGAAAATTTGACACATAAAGTTAATTGTCGTCATATTGAGTTACAATACTTCCACCACTGATAATCTTACATGTTGTAGTAAGCTATAGTCATGCAACGCCAAGAACTACATACATGCTAATCATTTCACTTCAAGGCATGTTTTAAATTAGGCAAGATTTCAACCTCAAAAAATGAAATTGCCACCAGTTATAGAAAAAGTTTTCTCCCATCTCTAACTATAAAATCTTTATTATCAAATCAATCGAAAAAAATAAAATATAAAAACCACTATTAAAAACTAAAAACTTCTAGAATTAGTAACATGCAAAGAGAATTGATTGGTCGACTTATAATACAGACTTAATAGGCTTACGAGTAACCCATAAAGTCCTAATGTATTAAATAAGTTGAGCTTTCCCAAAGGGCAATAATACAAAATTAAGATCACTAACAACAAAACAGAGTATATAATTTTTTCAAAAACTGTGTCTCATGCAAATAGAATTTTTTTTTAGAAAGGCAAAATTATATTAAGAGCACGGAACAACAAAAAAACACAAGAAAAGGCATCCTACCTCTTCAACAAGGTAGTTAAAGAGGAGAGGACCCTAAAACAAATAAGCACCGCAGTGTGCAGGATCTAAGTAGAACTTACAACACAAGACAAAGCAAAAAGAAACCATCCCACAAAACAAAACCCACCTGCACAGCAAAAAGAAAGACCAGGAAGGAAACAAAAGTGCCATGACAAATTAACACAAAATCGTATGCAACTCAAGGAATAAAACCACTACTTAACACATTGATGCCAAAACTTGCAGGAGCAGAACCATGGGCCGCAGATCAGACTTGTGCTTTACTGGGCGAAAAAAACCTAAGCTGCTTCACTGAAATAATATTGCTGCACACAAAGTATCTTGAACCAAAAAAACTTGAACCAAAGCTTACTGTATCCGCATCTTGAGTGGCTCTTGAAGCCATTGTTGCCAATCTAAATCTTTATATTTGATTGATCTTCTCACAGTCCACTCGAAACTTTTAAGTTGAATGTCTTGAACCAACTTGTTTGTACTTGAAACTTTTTTTTCGAAAGCACGCGCATTTCTTTCTTTCCAAATGAAGTACCCAGAAGTCCAAATGACCGCTTGCCAAACATGAGATAGGGCGGTAGCCATATTAACTCCTCCATTAGAAGAAAAAAATTCCTTAATAGAGAAAGCATTAACACATGCCACCTTCCACCAGTTGAAAATTTTATCCCATACACTCGTTAAATCACAAGTGACCAAGCTATGAGCGCAAGTTTCCACGATATTGTTACAACAAGGACAAAGAACCGAATCCAAATCAATGCCTCTTCTATCGAGCTCTTCACGAACCGGAAGTCTTCCTTTTAGAGCCCTCCAAATGAAAATGTTTACTTTCTTTGGAACCAAATAATTCCAAATCGTCTCACGTCCACCACTTTTCACATGAAGAATCCTCTCGTCCACCAATCTAGCTAGCATTTTGACTGTGAACACACCGTCTTCATCAAGTGACCAAAACCATTTGTCCCTACAATTAGAATGAACAACGATATTTTGCATAACACTTAAGAGTTCCTCAAATTCCTTACTAACTCGACCCCTAATGCTTCTAACCCAATCCCATTCCCAACGCCACCCGCCATTAACCCACGACCCCTTATCCGGAATGTAACCCTCCTTTTTCCTATCCAAATGGTAAAACCTAGGTAATCTATCACAAAGCCTCCGATTATCAACCCACCTATCTATCCAAAATCTAATATCCCTCCCGTCACCCAATACCCTAAGACAAGATGAAGAAAAATCTAAACCCAATCCATCCAACTCATTACTAATCCGCGTAATATCATTCCAAACCCCAATACCCAGACCCCCCGACCCAAAGCCCTAACCTCGCCTAACCCCCTACTATTACCATGGATGCTCTTAATCACCCTAACCCACAAGCTCTCGCCCTCATTCCTAAACCTCTACCACTATTTTCCTAATAAAGCTAAATCTTTTGCCCTTAATGACCCGATATTGAGCCCCCCTAACACCACATGAAGCAAGAACCAATTCCCATAACCCAAGAAAGTTTTTTACCCTCCCCGACACCACCCCCCAAAAGTTTTTCTAATTCTCTTAAGATTTTTTAACACGATCATTGGCATGCGAAACATTGAGAAATAATACAATGACAAGCTACCAAGAACCGATTTAACCAATGTTAGACGACCCCCGAACGACATCGTTTTAGCTTTCCAATTCGTTAATCTATTTTTAAATTTCTCCACTACAGGCCCCAAGCATTAACTCACCTCATGTTCTCCCCAATTGGTAATCCCAAATATATGAACGAAAACTCTCACATGCCACAACCTATCCATCTCGCCATGTCTGTCATGTCCTCCTCGTTGACTCCAACACCATAAATCCTACTCTTATTATAATTTGCCTTTAAACCAAATACCTCTTCGAAGCACTTGAGAATACACATAATTACTTTAGCATTCTCTTTACTCCATTCTCCAAAAAATATAGTGTCATCCGCGTATTGTAAGTGAGAAACCATGACCTTATTTGCACTGACTACAACACCTCTAAATATACCCTTCTCTACAGCCTCGGTAACAATCGCATTAAGCCCCTTCGCAGCCAAAATAAAAATGAAAGGCGATAACGGGTCACCTTGTCTAATCCCCCTTTCTAGACCAAATTCCTCTGATGGTGACCCATTAACCAAAATAGACATAGAAGACGACCTAAGGCAACTATCCACCCATTTACACCATTTTTGCCGAATCCCATTCTTTTCATTATATTTATAAGAAATCTCCAATTAATGCTATCATACGCCTTGAAAAAGTGCTATGCCGACGAACCGTTAGCCGTTCCGTTGGATGGACTTCATTTTGATGACAAGCTTCAGTTTGTTGAGGAACCCGTTGAGATCGTGGACCGTGAAGTTAAACGGTTGAAGCGAAGCCGCATTCCATTAATCAAGGTTCGATGGAACTCCAAGAGAGGTCCTGAGTTCACGTGGGAACGTGAAGACCAATTCAAGAAGAAATACCCACACCTCTTCACCAAGACCGCACCGTCGTCAAGTGCTGCATCGTAAGCCTTGAGGACAAGGCTCGTTTAACGGGGGAAGTCTATAACACCCTGTGTTTTCAAGTCATTGACGACGTCGATAAATCTACTATGTATCTTTTGTATTGTACGCGTTTGTTTTAAATCGTAAACGTTAAGCTAAATCGCGTAGGCTAAAAATTAGCGTTCAATGTAAACGGGCATCAAACAATTAAATGTTTACATCAAGCAAGGGTTAAGTAATTATTTTGAGGATAATTATTAACTTTGTTCATTTTATTTTTATTGGTTGCGTAAAGTGATTACGTTTCGCAATAAAATACGTTTAGGCATACCCGGAACCACCAAAACTTTTCTACGCTTCAACAAATACCCACTTTTATACCCAATACATAAAAGTTACAAAAATATATCATATATATCATACATATGCCGAAATTGTTGCAACTTATACAAAGATATATAAGAAAAATCTTACAAGTTGGTTTTGTACATCACTTTTGCATTTAACATAGCCATACCTTGTCACTTTTGACCATAAGTCCTTCCCTAAGACCCTCTCTTTGACCAAAGACCAAGAAACAAGATCCATAAAACCCTCAAGGTGTTTTTGGACTAGCTAATGCACACTTTTTGACCAAGGACTACCATATATACATGTATACTAGTGTAAGAAACTCATAGATATCAAAACACTTAGCTAAAAATCACAAAAACACTCCCTTTGGCTCTTCAATAGGCCACGGCCTCAAACACCCTTAATAACAAATCCATACCAAATTTTCTACAACCTATACACACATACACACATCCTTCCTAAGATATTCTAAGGCATTTGCAAGCATTGGTTAACCATATTCAAGCTTTAATCAAGAAAAGGAAAGTTAAGGTTTTCACTTGGAAAACTAGGGTTAATATTGTGCAAGCTTTGGTTTCTAATCTAAACAAGGGTTTAGATTGTGTTAGTCATCATCTTCATCTCATATAAGGTTATCTAAAACTCTCATTATTTCATAAACATGATTTTATGTGTATATATGATGATATGTAGTGAAATCACCATTTAGGGCTTTTTAATCATGTAAAAGAGTTTCACTTGTAATTATGATTTTGTACACTTTTTCTTATGTTATGTTGTTTTATATATCATGGAATAATGAATCTATAAGTATGGTAACATGTTGATTAAAGTGGAAAATATATAAGTGTAAACTTGGAAGTAAAAGTTTACTTAAGGATGTTATGATTTCATGTGAGGTTATGGAGTTGTTAACTTGGACAAATGGATAAATTTTGGACTTATGGATTATATAATATATATGATATAGTATATTAAGAGTGTGGGAAAAACTTGTGGAAATTTCTTAGTTAAAAAGTATATAAAACAAGTTTAATAAATAAGTAAATATATAGATATTAAGTTTCAAAATTTGTACATATCAACACATTATTTTATGTTTTATAATGTAGTATGATTCACAACGATTCCGAAAAGGTAAGAAACTTGTCAAACGGATTTATAACGAAAAAGTTAGAGCGAAAACGAGTATATACTCTGAGGTATAAAAATCCAGCATTTGTTAAGTTAGTAGTTTCTGTCAGGATTTTGAAATGGTATTTGCGGCACTTTCGAGTCCGTTTTGGCCTTCGGCCGAAACATGAAAGTCGTTCGGAAGGTCGTTTTACTTCCCCGCGAGGTTCTTTAAGTCTAAAAGCGAGTGATAACGGGTCGTAAGGCGGGGGCAAAATCTGGCTTTTTGGTAATTTATACACTGCATCAGATCTGATGCGAGTGCTTTTTCGCCTATTTCGGTCGAGTTTCAGTCTCGGACAAATGGAAATTGTTCTTAATGTCGTTCGCATAAATTCTCTTTAGAACCCGAGTCATGAAAATGTGATTTAGTGGGTCATTATAGTCGGGTCAGACTTAGAAAATAAATTAACACTACCAGGAGGAACTACAACACTACCAGGAGGAACTACAACACTACCAGTAGTAACTACTACACTACCAGGAGGAACTACAACACTACCAGGAGGAACTACAACACTACCAGTAGTAATAACTTATAAACTACAAAGATTAAATGGACAATTACATTATTCGATAACTTATAATGTTTTATAATTATAAATATGTTTTCACTCAAAACATTAGATGGTGATTAGCTAAAATAATTATGCATGGTAGAGGCGAAGTACTCGGTACTTATGCGACCTTAATTTAATTAGGTTACATTTGATCAATTCGCGTGACGCTTTATCTGCGATATTTGGATTATCAGAACTCAAGGTGAGTTCATAGCCCCATATTTTTACGATTTCAATGATTTATAACTTGGGGTGGAAACATGCTTTGTTTTATAAATTGGACGCAAGTGGATATTTTATATTGATTACATGTTTGCCTAAGTAGCGATAACCCAAGTTGAGCCCCTTATCATGAACTGTCAATTGCATAGATGTGGTTGTTAATTACATTATGTGAGCGCGAATGTTATGAATAGATCTATTTGGGAAACGACCTCCCCGTTCGGGTGACTAGCTATCACCAGGAACGAACGTATAGCATGTCGAATTTGGAGATGTTTTCGGGTTAAACATCTAATCGGGCAGAAATTGCAATATATATTATTGCAAGAAAGATCGTCGAGCTTCAGTGTCATGAGCTTAGGAAAATGTAATCTGGTTTTGTGATGTCTGCATGTGTTGCATTATCACGGGGAAAGTCTTGCGGTCCTGCATATTATGATTTATCAAACCTATGAATTCACCAACATTATTGTTGACGTTTTAAAGCAATGTTTTTCAGGAGATCAGTAAGCATAAGGTGCCAAGGATACATTGGTGATTTTGTTTTGGGATGTCATGCTAAAGATATGGTTGTATTATATTTTGGGAAACTCATGTGTTGTGAACCAGTATCTTTGTAATAATAATAAGGAACAAGTTAAAGCTTCGGGCTGTTTGTATCAAATATTTGTTAAATCCAATGTATCAGTTTTAAAACGACTTTTTGGTCGTTCTATATATATCTTGTGTTATTGATCTATGAAGTAACACGCCCCGGACCCTTATTCCGCTGCGACCCAATTTGGGGGTGTTACAGATTGGTATCAAGAGCCAAGGTTATAGAGAACCAGGTCAAATGTTTTTGCTGGACTATAACCGTTTTCAAACATTGCATTCATACAAATGGGTTTTTACGGGACACACACTAGTTGTTGCATTAGTTAGTTGGACTAGATGCTTACATGATGCATATACGTGTTCATATTATAGTACGTACGTTACTATAAGGGTATATTGTATATATACAAAGATGAGTTTGCATTCTTTCGCACAACTCTACAATTATTTATATAAGGATTATTTATATAAATAGGGGAATATTTCTTTAGGCAAGGTAGTACGATAAGCTCGTAGGTCCTAAGCGCTACCTAAACATTAAGCTATCCAATATGATACCTTACCATCATTCATTTATGCCATGAGCGCATATTCATATTTACCATACCAGCCTTATATAATATATTTATATAAGTTAAGTTTTGCTCGTTGCAAGCAGTTATGTTTTCATTATCGACGGTTACCTACACGTCTGTTTATATTAATTCCGAGCCATGGAGATTCCAGTGAGCTTCTGATGAGGAGATAGAGGGACCAATGAAGGATCAGCCTCTATCTGCTGATGCCTCACCTACAGCCCTATCACCAGGCTACATTGCTGACTCCGATCCGGAAGAGGATAAGGAGGACCCTGAGGAGGATCCTGCTGACCATCCCGCCGACAGATGAGACAATTATGATAATGAGTCATCTGATGATGACAACGATGATGATGATGTTGAGAAGGATGAGGAGGACGGGGAGGAGAAGGAGCACCTAGCTCCGGCCGACCCTTCTGTTGTACCTACAGATGATCTTGTCCCCTCAAGATGAGAATACAGAGGCATTTGAGACTGATGAGTCTGCTTCTACATCACCCACCTCTCCACACCATATCATCTTGTCTTTTGAGACCAAATCCCGTACAGTACGGATGTCTATTTAACACCATACTCCACGATCACCATCTGCTAAGGCATGCATTACCGAGTTTGCTGCTGCACTACCTTCATCATCACCACCACCAGAGAATGTTGAGTCACTTAAAGATAACATAAGAGTCTAGCATCTAGAATCTTGAGAGGCACCCTGGCCATAGACAAATAGATTTGTCAGTGTAGCTCATTTTGTATTCCACTAAACTCGAGTAATACTCGGTTGGTAGTGTTAATAAAAAGCTTGTACTCTTTTACTCATGTAAAACGATGTATTAAGTATTAACTTACGCTGTTGGTTATGATCATGCTACTGTACGATGGGGATTTATTTATGCCATGGTTGTTGTTATCTTATATCTATGCATAACGTGGTCTCACCTTACCTACTTGTTGGGATCACGGAGTGTCATGATTTTCCCTTGAATGAAACTTCATATACATTTTATTCCCGGTGATTTTCAGGAAACAATGACAATTGTTGATCAAGGGATGAGTGTTGAGGAAATTAAGCGGGTTGTAGCCCAGCGAGTGGCTAATGCTATCGAGGCTATTGCCATTTATGAGACGAAAACCAACATGGCCCGTAAGTCAATAAGCCATACCGTAACACAAGAATACAAGGTAGCAGAGAATGCTAACAACAAGAGAAAGTGAAAGGTAAGAACGCACGAATTGGCCAATGTACTATAAGGGCGGGAATTGCAAGAAGGTTGGCCGCAAGACCCGGAGTGTACTGGAATCCTACTGCTGCTAGGACTCCACGAAATCACGACCAGTAGAGAGTTAGTGTTGGGGGAGAGTCTGTGAGACAATTTCAAGACGATAAGTTGTCCAGCGAGATTGAAGTTTCAGACGTTGAACAAAATGATCAGCACTCTTTCCGAACGCCAGGCTGAGAACAAGAGGAAGTTGAATAACACTTCCAAGAACAATCAGAACTAACAACAGCCGAATAAGAGGTAAAATATTGGCAAAGCTTACGCTGCAGGGCACGGGGAGAAGAAACATTACGGCGGGTCCAAGCCATTGTGTCCTAAATGCAACTATCATCATGATGGTCCATGTGCTCCCAAATGCCACAGGTGCAACATAGTGGGCCATCTGGTCCGTAACTGTAGGAGACCTACAAATGACAATACTACTAACAACCAAAGAGGCACGGGGACAAGTCAGAAGGTTAATTGCTATGAATGTGGGAATCAAGGGCACTACAGGAGGGATTGCCCAGAGCGAAAGAACCAAAGTCATAAAAACCAAATTGGAGGTACTAGAGCACATGGAGTGGTGCATACCTTAAGAGGAGAGGAAACCAATCAAGACCCTAACAACATTAAAGATGAGATCAAAGCTTAAAAGAGAAAGTTGTCTCGCTTTGCCTAGCAAATCCTAAGTTGAAACTATCTTTGACTTTATCTTCTTAGGAGTTCTCGTTGTATTTCCCTTAAATTTCAGTTGTACAAACAATTTCAAATTATCTATCCAATTATCGTATTAGGAGAATTTCGTTAATATTAACTTAGGTTCCTTATTTACTCTTACAAACTACTCTCACGAATATCATGAAATTATAATGCTATTTTGACGAAAATGAGCAATGCATCGTTAGTCCTCAATTATACATGGCCTGATCAACTATGTATAATTCAGGAAGGTACCATGCCGTGCTGAGAGTAGTCACTCTAAAAACCTCTTGTTAAGAAAACAATTTTCTACTTATATCATGTTTTGTGTGCGTATTCATAGAATGTGTTTACTTTTGGAAATTTAATTAGTAACCATATCAACTAAGCAGACCTTCACTCCATCTTACTATAAAGTTGGCATCATCTTATACCAAATCCTAAGCCAAGAAGCCAAGATACATTACTAGTCACCCTAAGACAATTTCGCTATCAAATTTGCTCGCCATTAGAGGATTTACTAAATCACCCATTCAAAATCAACTTAATACCCGTAGAACTTGGTAGTTTCGATGCTATAATCGGTATGGATTGGTTGTCGAAGTACCAAGCGGTCATTGTGTGCCGAGAAGATTGTTCGCATCCCCTGGGGAAATGAAACCTTAATCATACAAGGTGATAGAAGTAACAGAAATCGAATTAGTAACCATATCAACTAAGCAGACCTTCATTCCGTCTTACTATAAAGTCGGCATCATCTTATATCAAATCCTAAGCCGAGACACATTGCTAGTCGCCCTAGGACAATTTCGCTATCGAATTTGCTTGCCATTAGAGAATTTACTAAATCACCCATTCAACATAGATTTAATGCCCGTAGAACTTGGTAGTTCAATGCGATAATCGGTATGGATTGGTTGGCAAAGTACCGAGCAATCATTGTGTGTGCCGAGAAGATTGTTCGCATCCCCTGGAGAAATAAAACCTTAACCATACACGGTGATGGAAGTAATCAGGGAAATGTGACACGATTAAACATCATTTCGTGCACTAAAACGCAGAAGTACATGGAAAAAGGATTTCCTATCTTTTTGGCACATGTCACTGCAAAGGAGGTTGAAGACAAGTCGGAGAAGAAGCGACTTGAGAACGCTTGCCGGGTCTTCCTCTGACTCGACAAGTGGAGTTTCAAATTGATTTGGTACCGGGTGCTGCACCTGTAGCACGGGCACCTTATCGATTGGCGCCTTCCGAGATGAAAGAGTTATCTAACATCGTATCGGCCATTACGAAATTCAAGTTATGCGTTTGGTTTTGACAAACCCCCAAAAACCTGCCTAGTTCATGGACCATAAGAATCGGTTGCAAACCATACCTTGATAAATTTGGGTGAATTGTCATGTATTGACGACATTTCTGATATATTCGAAAGAATAAGAAAGAACACGAAGAACACCTTAAGCAGATCTAAGAATTGCTTAAGAAGGAAAATTGTAGTGCCAATTTTTCCAAAATTGAATTTTTGGATTCCTAAGGTACAGTTTCTTAGTCAATGAGATTCGATAGTGAAGGAATTCATGAGATCCACAAAGATTGCAGCCATTAAGGATTGGACATCTCCTAGGTCACCAACAGGAAGATTCGTCAATTTTTTAGGTCTTGCGCAGGGTACTACCGAAGATTCATGAAGGGTTTCAAATGATCGCCAAACCAATGACTAAGTTACTCAAAAGAAAGGTCGATTTTGTTTGGGGCGATAGCAAGAAGATCTTTTCACTGTTGAAGGCAGAAGTAATGGCAGTGCACCATCCTTGCATTACCTGAAGGAAGCGAAGAATTTTCATCGCATACTGCAGACGCTCGAAAAGGGTTTTGGGGCGCTGTGTTGATGCAGATAGAAAAAGTGATTTCTTATGGCCATCAGACAGTTAAAGAATCAATGAGAACAACTACACGACTCATGATTTTAGGAACTCTAGGTGCAGTGGTGTTTGCTCATAAAGATCTGGAGACATATGTTAAAATTGAACTAAGTGTAACGGTGTTCACGCGATCACACGAGATTGCAACACATCTAAGATCAAAAAGAGCGAACATGAGGCAACGCGATAGATAGAGTTGCTAAGTGATACGGATTGCGATATTCGTTATCACCCGGGGAAAGCAAATGTCGTTGCTGATGCTTTAAGCAGGAAAGAACGAGAACCACCGCTAAGAGTTCGAGCATTGGTTATGACTATTAGTTTGGACCTTCCCAAACAGATCTTAAATGCTCAGACCGAAGCGCAAAAACCTGAGAACATTAAGAGTGAAGACGTTGGGGGAATGTTGGTTAAAAATGCTAAATTTCCAGAAGCAATTAGAGAACAAAAGTTGGAACCACGTGCGGATGGAACCCTGTGCCTCAATGGCAGGAGCTGGTTACCGTGTTATGGCGATTTGCGGACTGTGATCATGCACGAGTCCCACAAATCAAAATACTCTATTCATCCGGGTTCTGACAAAATGTACCAAGACATGAAGAAGTTATATTGGTGGCCCAACATGAAAGCCGACATAGCTACTTATGTTAACAAGTGTTTGACCTGTGCTAAGGTCAAGGCCGAACATCAAAGGCCGTCAGGATTGTTGGTACAGCCTAAGATTCCCGAATGGAAGTGGGATAACATCACCATGGATTTTGTCACGAAGCTTCCTAAGACGTCTCAAGGCTATGATACAATTTGGGTGATCGTTGACCGACTCACTAAGTCTGCGATCTTCACACCAATGAGAGAGACCGATCCTTTGGATAAACTTGCAAGATTGTACCTAAAGGAGGTAGTCACGAGACATGGAATACCTGTCTCAATCATTTGCGATCGTGACCCGAGATTCGCATCCAATTTCTGGAGGTCACTTCAGAACGCTTTGGGTACAAATTTGGATATGAGTACTGCGTATCATCCACAAACAGACGGGCAAAGCGAGAGGACCATTCAAACTCTCGAGGATATGTTGCGTGCTTGTGCAATCGACTTTGGAAAGGGTTGGGTTAACCATTTGCCATTAGTCGAGTTTTCATACAACAATAGCTATCACGCTAGCATCAAGGCCGCACCATTTGAAGCACTTTATGGTCGGAAGTGTCGTTCACCTGTTTGTTGGACTGAAGTTGGAGAAGCTCAAATACTCGGTCCAGAACTGATCCAAGAGACCACTGAGAAAATCATTCAGATCAAGCAAAGGATGCAAGCCGCTCGTGACCGACAGAAGAGTTACGCTGACTTGAAGCGTAAACCAATGGAATTCCAAGTCGGGGACAAGGTCATGCTTAAGGTCTCGCCTTGGAAAGGGGTCGTACGTTTTGGCAAACGGGGGAAGTTGAACCCTAGGTATGTTGGACCTTTTAAGGTGATTGAAAGAGTTGGAGAAGTGGCTTACAAGCTTGAACTTCCAGAAGAATTGAGCAGAGTCCATAATACATTTCATGTATCTAATCTGAAAAAGTGTCATGCCGACGAACCATTAGCCGTTCCGTTGGATGGACTTAATTTGGACGACAAACTTCATTTTGTTGAGGAACCGGTAGAAATAGTGGACCGAGAGGTTAAACGGTTGAAGAGAAGTCGGATCCCATTGGTCAAAGTTCGATGGAACTCCAAGAGAGGTCCTGAGTACACGTGGGAGCGTGAAGACCAATTCAAGAAGAAATATCCACAACTCTTCACCAAGACCACACCGTCGTCAAGTGTTGCATTGTGAGCCTTGAGGACAAGGCTCGTTTAACGGGGGAAGTCTATAACACCCTGTGTTTTCAAGTCTTTGACGACGTCAATAAATGTGCTATTTATTTTTATTATTGTACGTGTTTGCTTAAAATTGTAAACGTTAAGTTAAATCGCGTACGCCAAAAATTAGCGTTCAATGTAAACGGGCATCAAACAATTAAATGTTTACATCAAGCAAGGGTTATATAATTATTTTGATAAAATTATTTTGAGATAAATATTAACAGTAGTTTCATTTTATTTTTATCCGATACGTAAAGTGTATACGTTTTCGCGATAAATTGGCGTTTAGGACACTACCCGGAACCACAAAAACTTTTCTAACGCTTCAACAATAACCACTTTTATAACCCAATACATAAAAGTTACATAAATATTATCATGTATATCTTTAGTTTCCACCGAAAATCATGCATCATATACAAATATGTACATGAAAAAATAAGATAAGGCTTCAAGTTGGTCAATTTCAAGCCATGCTTCATTATGGCAACACCATACCTAGCATGCTTTGACTACTAACCATAACCATGACCATCCTTTGAAGAAAAAATGAAAAAAAACGTAGGAAGAGAATTGAAAAAGAAAGTATGAAAAATGGGTTCGGGGGGATGAGGAGTATGCCATACAATTCTCTTAATACTTGCATGACTTTTGACCCTTTGAAAGTATTATATACATACAATTAAACTAGCTAAGGTCTTCACATACAATAAACACTTAGTAAAATTTTCACAATAATTCTCCTCCCTATCTCCATATAAGCTACGGCATTGTGCATGCACTCTACCAATCCATAGAGCAATTTTTATACAACCCATTCACCACAATATGACACAATCCATTATAAGTTATTCTAAGGTGATCCCAAGCATTGGCTAACCCCTTTTCAAGTATAACTCAAGAAAAAGGAAGTTAGGGTTTTTGGTTAAGAAAGTAAGGGTTTATTGTGCATTGCTTTGTTTTGTGGCAAACAAAAGGGTTTAGCACTTAGTTTATCATAACATACCACATTCATCATAAGGTCTTTAAACTATATCTTTATGTACTATATCTTTCATTATTATGCAATAATAACATTCTATTTACTTATATCACCACTTAAGTTTTAATCATGAAAAATAAAGTTTTCCTATGAAATGACCACATGGATTACTTTTATATATGTTGTTTATTACTTACATCATGTTAAAAAGGATGAGAAAATATTGTATCAAGTTATTTTAGTGTAAAAATGATCTTGGATTAATTAGGGTTTTTAATAGTATTCATAATATGTTTTTTCAACTTAAAAATAACCTTAGAGATGTTAATTTCGATTATGGACTTTTAATCATGCTAATAGAACACTAAAATAAAGTCATATGGAAAGAAATATATTTGTACACACTTGGTTATGTGTAAAAATGATTATTGACAAAACTAGTAAAATAAGTACTTACGTTAATAGATTATGATAATTAAGTATTATCGTGGATTTGTTTAGCCATTGGTAACTAGAACATATGAGAGACTACTATGGACAATGGACATTAATATATGTAGATTTATAATATATATGTAATATGAGACTTGTGATAAAATACAAAAGTAGTAAATGTATACAAGAAAAGGGTATACAAATGGAGTCAACAAAAGCTTAAGCCAAACATTCTGTCGCCAAATTCCAATTTTATAACATACACATTTTATGTTTTTTAAAAGATAATACATTTCACGACGATTCCGAAAAAAGTAAAGAAACTTGTAACGTGATAATAACGAAAAAAGTTACGTTAAAAACGAGTTATCGTTAATAAACAAGTCGTAAGTAAAATTTTTATAACAAACATTTTTATAAAAATATAAACACAAGGGTTAAATATTTATAACAAATAATACATATTTTTAGGATTCCAAAATTAATAAGAAATCGTAATTTCATTAATAACGAATGATTATGAATTAATCAGCGAGTTACGACAATTAAATACTTTTATAAAACTATTATTATAAAAGTAACTATTCATGACAGAAAGTTATATTTTGTAAACCTCATAAATATATAGAACTTATCAAATACGGAGAACGACTCAGAAGTAATCATTATAAACGAGAGCTATAACGAAATAAAATACGACAATTAGCAAGGGTTTTAACACGCACGAATACGATTTTAAAAATAAAACGACACTCTGATGTGAAACAGTAAAAGTTACTGTTCACTCAGGGGGTCAAAATATCAAAATGTCAAATTATGATAACTCGTCTTAATATACAAAAGATGGACATAAAAAACGCAAGAAACGAGAGCTTAAAACGCAAAAGTTAATGCTAGTTTATTAAAACGGTAATGTGTTAACGATTTAACTTAGTAAACACAATTTAAAACAAACCACTTAGAGGGTTGATTGAGATTAGATAGAATAATAATGTGGGTTACAAAGTACTCATATTACTAGGGAGTTTTCAATAATGAGATGGCTCTTCGGATGGCGTTTCGACGAGTTTTTGGATTTACGATTTAAGTGTCGCTATCACTCCTACGATACGTCATGACATTACCCTATGGTCTTTAATTATATAGCCCGAACGAATAGTAACGTGTAACAACTAAAAGATTACATTCAAGTACTCAGTACTTAATGTACCTATGATAATTTAGGTGCATTCGAATCTTTACGAGATCGCTTTATCTGCGATAGTTGGATTATCTGAACTCAAGGTGAGTTTCATAGCCCCACATTTTATACGATTTCAATGATTTATAATTATGGGGTGGTGAAACATGCTTTAATTAAGAAATTGGAACGCAAAGTATTGAATTAAATTTTGCCTCTAAGTAGGCGATAACCCAAGTTGAGGCCCCTTATCAAGAACTGTCAATTGGCATATAAGTAGTTGGGAATTACATTAATGTGAAGCGCGAATGTTATTTACTAGATCTATTCGGAAAAAAACGACCTCACCCGTTCGGGTGACTTGCTATCACCCAGAACGAACGTTCTAGATTGTCGAATTTAAGATTGTTTTCGGGTTGAACATCTAATTCGGACCGAAATTGCAATCTATATAGATTAACTGCAAGAAAGATCGTCGAGCTCAGTGATACAAGAGCTTTAGTGAAAATGTAATCTAGTTTTGTGGAGAACTGCATGTGTTTTGCTACGACTAAAAATCTTTGCGGTCCTGCATATTATGATTTATCAAACCCAATGAATTTCACCAACATTTTGTTGACAGTTTTTCAGCAATGTTTATCATATATCAAATGGACATGTGGGATGCCGAAGTATGCATTGGTTTCATATTTGGGAATTGGCACGCTAAAAGATTTAGGTGCAACCATTGGGTGTATTCACATATTTGGGGAAAAGTATTGTCAACATTTGTAATATTCAATAGAATGTTGAGTGGTAGGGACTTATTGGTTAGATTGTCAAGGACAAGTAAAAGCTATAAAGCATTTGTAATAACTCTTTCCAATTAAACCAAATGTATCATTTTTAAAACGACTTTTGTGTCGTCTTAAATATCTATGTGCTATTGATCTTGAAGTAACACCCCCACCCTTATTCCCGCTTGCGACCCAATTTGGGGGTGTTACAATTGTGCTTGGCTCACAAAGCAGCCGAAGGCTCTCCTTTTGAGCCATCCTTGGGTGACTCTACGTTGGTATCTGAGTTCATCACTCTATGTTGGTATTCGAGTTCATAAGCAGAACAGGAACAAATCAACAGGGACCTCGAATTCACAACTTCGAAGCTTGTGAAGCGATTCATTCGAAACATTAGATGTCCGAACAACATAAACGATTCGGGAGTAGAATTATCTCACGATTACGGCTTATTACAAGCTGGGAATGATTCACCATTTTTGACGTAGAGAAAACTTACTCTACGGACTGTCGTTCGACATTAAAGGAAAAATGAAAGAAAGAAAATGTAAGAATATCATTTGTTGTAGGAGAAGACTTTTCATTGGTCTCGGTAGTTACTCGAATTCGGCTTACATCCACTTTGAGCGTTTCTAATGTATGGATGTGGTTGTTATTTTTTTAGGTAGTCTTGTTAAAATTTCTTCTTAAGTGTCGGTATCAGTTTCTTGGTATTTCATCACCACACATCATCACCAACAAAATGAGTAGGAATGATCACACCAAGATTTGTGGAGTGGTGTTCATTGTGATTTAGATTGGGATCCACACGATACAAACGTGACACCACAAAAAATATTTTCCCGAATTACCTGGTCATGGTGACATTCTAAGGAAGCACCACCGAGAAAAGAAAGACTTATTACAAGAACGCAGAGAAAATTCAGACTTGTTTTTACGAATCGAATCAATAGGATTACTTTCATAAGGATTTCATCATTTGGAAGTGTCTCACCCAAACATTCTATCCAAACCACTATTTTAAAGTCCCGATAATCCGACATAGCGTGGCTCAATCCCTGAAATATGGCATAAGTTATCTAGGCTATGCATAATTGAGGACCAAGCGACGACACATCCGTCCTCGTCAAAAAGAAAACTTTTTGATTATTACACACCATATATGATGATAAAAGTTTTTTGACCTATCCATGAAAATAAGATAAATATTTGCCATGAAAAAGGAAAATATTTTTTACCTTCGTTTTGAGAAACACAATCAACTATTAGTTCATATTATTTTTTTGGGAACACATTTTTATAGTTTTTTATTTTTTTTCTATATTATATTATTTTTTTATTTTTTTTTTTATTAAAAATTCAATTTATACATTTTATTTTATTATATTTTTGAATATTTATTTTTTTATGTCATTTTTTTTATTTATTTTAATAATGTTTTACATCTTTCGTTTGTTGGAGGGGCTTGTTTGTATTCTATAATAACACCTATTTACTTTTTTATTATATTATTGGTAAATATATAAGATGCTATATTAGAAAATTTTAAATTGCAAAATTTTTTGGTGTATACGTCGTGTGTGTGTGAGTAGTTTTGGGTTTTAGGTATAAAATTATTTATTAATTTATTGTATATATATAACCCCATCTCCATAACATAACTAAAAATCCACACATTTAAAGCAGAAAATACACGAAACTAATAAAATAACCAAAAAAAAAAAAAACCACAGTAAAAACACAAAAAAAAACACAAAAATCAAAAAAACAAAAAAAAAGAGTATTTTAATTTCTATGTATAGGGTGTGGTTCGTTTCTTTTTAATGGACTCTTTTTCGATCTTAAGAAAACACGAACTGCAATATGGTCATTTATTGATAAAACAATTTTAAAAATTATTGTATATTTTTGTATAAATTGTTCATAAAAAGATATTAGGGTGGTTGAGATTTAAGGATCGTAGCAAGTACAAGAAGTGGTGAATTAAGGATCAATGTAATCGAATGAGAAAACGACGAATATTCGATATACTTCGAAAATTGGTCCACACTAGGAGTCAGAATTGCATCTCTCAAAAACAGATGAGGCGTCTATTCAACGAGCTTTCGGAAAACAAAAAATTAGAAGATAAAGATAACGTATTGGTTTCATATCTTAAATACGATCCCAACGACCTATATAGTGTCGCGTAAATAGCAGTGAAGTAATAAAGTATATTCAAACGATACGTAGCTTCGTATCTTATATAACGCTTGATAAAATAATATAAAGTAATGTATGGCATGAGACATCCCACTTGCGCTTTCTAATTAATATCACTTAGCATATTGTAAAAGCGACCCTCAATTTTTCATGTACATTAGATGAAACGTTACATCATTGCAGACTTTTAATCTTTGTCCAGATCTAACTTTAGAAAGTTGTTAAATTTGAAAGACACTCATTTCCAGAAAGGTTACTATTTTTTAATAGGCCCGGTTATCGGATTACCGTAATCGATATAATTATTAGATTTAAAATCTCGACACTTGTGTCATATTTTATTAACATCTATTTCTTATACACCATAAACGTATTTAGTAAGAATAATGAGAGTTTATTATTTTTATAATTATCCAACAATATTCAAATTTGCCCCATTGACTTTTTAAAATCAACGTTTGACTTTTTTTGATAAGTCTATATGTATGCTTTTACAAAACTGACCCGTTATATTCCATTTTCGTGACTCGGACTCTAAAGAGATTTCATGTAAAACATTGTTTCGAACAACTTTTTAGTTTTAGTCGAGATTTGAATCTCGACAGAAAATGACCAAAATGCTCTTACAAAATTCCGCTGAAACTTATTTAATATTTAAGGAAATGTAGAAATTTGACTTTCAGTTTTGACCTGCTATCAAGCGAATTTAAAATTAGCGAGCCTCGCGGCAAAGTAAAATGACATTCCGAACAACTTTCGTGTTTTGCCGGAAGGCTAAAACTATTTCGAAAGTGCTCGAATCGCTCTTAAAATTATGTCAGCTTTTAAATTAATCTTATTTCAAGTGTTGTAATTTTATTTTTATTCCCTCACTTAAAGTGTCCATATATTCCGATTTTGGTTCCAGTTTCATCGTTACAATGAGTTAAGAGATAATTAATATATCAAAACGTTTTGCAAAAATAACTTGATCATATTTTTAAATAAATATTAGCTTTTTACAAAATATCGGGCCCTTGAAATACGGATAAATTTACTGCTCCAAAAGCCGCGTGTACAAAACCGCGCACACAAAGTTTATTTAATCCAAAAATCAATTCATAACACGTTTTAAACTACTAGTACACATATTGAAACAGAATATTTTTTTTTTAGTAACACTTTTAATCTAATCTACGCAAGTTCTCGACGGATTTCATCACAAGCCTTTATTAATAACGGAATTAAATTGGGGAAAATAATGATTTGCTAGTAATAGAAACTACTTATGATGATTCACTAAGAAAGATTCGGAAGAATAAATAGTTTCGCTTCGTTCCTTATCTATTTATCCTTAACACGCCAAGGCCTATACGAAACATCAACAAAAATCTAACCAAGCCTCAAATCTACATAATATTGCAATGTATATATGTATATATTGCACATATACGACATTTATCAAATCATATTAGAATGTGACCCATTACATAATATCATTAGTAACACAACTCGAATGAACGCGTGAACGATAAATCGAAGAAAGGCATATTAAACATAGCTGAATCCCGACGTAGAACGATATCCGTGTATAATATATACCACACACATATATAAATTACCTGAACTAGTTCCTAAGGAACTTGGTTCATTAAGTGTTGCCTTGGATTAGGTCTTATTGATGTTACCCCTATCCTGCTCTGTATATAAGCTAGTAGAAGTAGTGGCATCCCTTTCCAAACTGTCATCCATCTTCTCATAGATAGCCTCATCTGCAACATTGTCTATAGGAGTACTAGGTTGAGGCACATCTGTGACACCCCCAAATTTACAGCGCAGCGGAATACAACATTGGGGTGCTACTTCATAATATAAACTCACGAGTCACAGTAAACGTCATTCAATTTTTATTAAAAAGATCAGAGTTACAAGGTCCCAATAACTTTATAAAAACTCATTTCAAAATAACCCACAACATATTTAAGTTTCTTTAAAAGAAAACATTTTATCATGTGTGCAAAGTTCACCAAGTCCACGTCCTTCGATATCCGCATTTCATCCCATCCAAGCTAGCAAGTATATACCTGAGATAAACATGCTAAAACGTCAACAAAAATGTTGAGTGAATTCATAGAGTTTATAAACAATCATTTTGAACACAAGCATAGCAAAACTTTTTAGTTCATAGAACAATCACAACGATACTAGAGCCACGAACCGAACCTTAACCATGTGCCCAACCTGGAGTGCTAACACTCCCAATACTAAGTACAATATGTCTCAGTATGCCCTCGCAAGGAACACACGTCTGACAGGTCGTTAGGCCAAAATAGATCTATTATTATTGCATTAGCGTTCACCGGTTAGCGGTGATTGACGGTTCATGAAGGAAGGGCCACAACAATACACTCATAGCAACGTTCACATAATAAAATCACCTGTGTTCGATTTTCTAAAACAAGCATGTATCTCCCTCGCGGGTTTTCAAAACATAAAAAGAATTAAATGCGAGGCTATGAACTCACCTTGCTCGTAGGCAATAATCAAATAGTTAATAACCATGTGGCGTCGATAAATATCTTGCCGTGTCCGCGAAGTTGCAATTAATCTTAACGCTTATGCTCCATTCGTTTAGGTGGATATATTTTTGGGGTTTTTCCGATGGATAGTTACATCGACATGACACATCAATAAAAGACTCAATTTCTAAATTGTAACACTTTGGACGTTGACCAAATAAAACAATCAAAATGATAAAACATAGTATGTAATATATTCCATATATATTACATACGAAAACGGACGCGAGTAATTTATGTCGGAAATTATATGTCCAAATGTAAATATTCGAAGGTGTATTATTTAAAGTATATTATTTGTAAGTATTAATTCTTTGTAAGTGTTATATGTATAAGAAATGTGAAATATTAATTTAAAATAATATTATCCAACATACGTTCAGAAATTACCCATTTATTCGTGAAAGATTTCTTGAATAAACGTAAACGTACGTTTTAAGGTTATAAATTAGACAATAATGTATTTACAATTTTTATAAAAGTTTATATTATTATTTTAGTCGTGACTTGTAAAATGATATTTTATAAGTTACTATTCCGGTTTTCTAGCCGTTTTTATATAACTATATATGTAATATCCTTACGACTATTATTTAGTCCATTTTATCGGGTTTATATTATAATAAAAGTTTTAAGTGAAAAACGCTAAGTATATAAAAAAATTTTTTAGAAATTTCGGCATGACCTTGCCGTTAATACAACGTTTCCATGTATATAAAATACATAATTTTCCCACTTTTATCAATCAATATTACCATATTTTTCGCGTTCCATAGTTAACAACTAGTTAAGTTCACATAAATATCCAATACAAGTAAAACCAAGCGCACCCTTATTTAGGGGCTGCTGTCCCAAACACCCCCAATAAGACATAAACTCAAATCCAAACACCCCTATATGGGCTGTTATCAACTAATCCAGACGCCCTTAATGGCAGATTACATGCAAATCCAAACACCCTTTTTAACTACGCTTTTACATCGGAAAATCAATCGACAACCAAAACGAGCTATAACAAATAAAATAACAACAGGGGTATCACCACCAAAAGCCCGACACCATAAGGTGCGGTTGTGGTGGTCTCTATGGGTCCGGCCGCCACCACAACGGTGGTTTTAGGCGGCTGACCACCGTGAGACACCCCGCGAGGTTGCGCCATCACAGCCCGACACCACAAGGTGCGGCTGTGGTGGCTGTTCCGTCGTCCGGCCGCCACCACGATGGTGGTTTGGCGGCGGACAACCCCTATTCGACACAAACCAAGGCCAAAATCAACCACCAAATTTTTAAATCTTGTTTACACTTGATGTAACTACCATGCATGGAAAATAGGCAATAGATCGGGGATTTTTAGGAGGTTTTATGCCTTCCCCGCCACGGTTGGTGGCCAATCCGCCACCCATAGCCCCCCACGCCAGTCGGCAACGGCTGGAAAAGTCGCCGTAGCGGCGGTGGTCGTGGCGGTGGTGCGGGGAGAAGGTGGAAAAAGAGGATGCGAGGGTGGAGCGGTTGGAGAGGTGAGATCGCCAAAAAAATATCGCCGGAAAAGATGGAGGCTCGCCGAAAAAATCCGCTAGAAAATTTTTTCGGCGGTGGCGGTGGTGGCTGGCCGAAGAAGAGAGAGATGGGAGAGAGTATACGTGTTATGTGCTTTTATTTGAAGGGAAAAATAAGAGAAAAATTCCTTTTATATGGGAAAGTTGGGGTGGAAAGGGTTAATAGGGTATAGTTTAGGGGTAAAGGTTGTAAATATTTTGTATAATTTTATAAAATAACGGTTCGAGACTCGTTTGGGGCACTTAACGAATGATTTAAATCACGAAACTTGCACCATTGTTTTTAAAATCATTTTTCTTATCAAAATGAGTATTTACTTCAAAAATTTTCATAAATATTAGGTAACGTTCATTTATATGTTCGTTTTGTAATTTCTAGTCAACGGGCTTACTTTGTTCGTAAAATAAAATATTAACTTAAGGGTTCACATTTATAACGAGCGTTTTTGGAATATAACGCATAATGATTCATTAAATATTTTTATTAAATAATTGCGATAATTATTCTTTTTAACTCGGTTTCGGCAAAACGCAAGAAATGTCGAAAAATACTTAAACAAGTGAATAAATAATTAAATTAAATTTTTTTGAGTGTAAACATGAAAATTTTAAATTTCTTAAAACGCTAAAAATGATGATTGTCATTAAAATGACTAAAAATTAATTTCTATATATAAAAAAAATTAAAATAGTATTAAAGCTTGATTAAATTATCGGTCTTAAGTTTGGGTTGTTAAAACATCAGAATGAAGTGAATGAGATATGAACTGAAAGACAAGCAAGGAATGCTGACCCACTTGCACTTGTTACTGCTACTCAACAACCAACTTATAATCCTCAGCCAAAACCCACCTACTACACTCAAACATTAACAAACAGATCACCAGCTGCTACCAGAAGCAAAGGAAAAGAGATTGCTAAAGCTCCTTCTCCACCTGAGTCATATCATGAAGTTGTCAGTGATGAAGAAGAGACTCATAAGGACAAGGAAATTTAGAAGTTAATGGCACTAATCTTAACATCCTTTTAGAAGATCTACAAACCTATCAATAACAACCTCATAACTTCTTCAAACACCAAGAACAAGAATGTTGATAATACTTCAAGATCAGACAGAAGAACTGGGTATGACAGACAGACTTGGCAGTTTATGTAACACCCACCCCGAGGGGCATCGGATTGCGTAACAAAAATTAGCAATTTGCTGTTACTAAATATCATTCGTCACCACGATAATAGAAAACAACTCAAATAAGACGTTTACCAAACATGTGTTCCAAAATTATTCAGAGTTAAAAGTGCGTTTAGGTCCCACAGAATCGTAACCACCGTCTATTACAAACCATGAAAAACATATTGTTTTCAAATAAAAGACATTGTTTTAGACACAACATAAGATATTGTTTTTGAAAGACCAGAACACACAAGAAGTCTTTCCATAAAATCCATCACCACACGCACGACACCTCCACGCCATCGTTGCCTTCAGCCTTGGTTACCTGGGATAAAACATGTTTAAAACGTCAACAACAAAGTTGAGTGAAATTCATAGAGTTTAAATTAATCAATAAGTAAAAACCTTTGAACACATTATTAGTTCTCGAGAAAACAAAGCAACAAATGCAATGTATAGCAACTTCTTTTCTTTCACGCAATAAGCTCATGACACCGAACGTTAACAAAACATATGGTATTTCATATGCTAAAAGGTGCCCCAAACAAGGTATTATTGTCATATACCTACTAATTTCTAATAACAAAATGTCCGTTTGACAGGGTGGTCACAAGGATTCAAACCCCGGACAGGGTTGTCAAACCCAATAGATCTATTTAATGCATTAGCGTTTACCTCACAACAAGGCAATTAACGGTTCATGAAATAAGGGACTTCGACAATAGCAACTTATGCGGAAACAATCTCATAATCGGGTCCAGCATACCATAAAATCATATGTGTTCGATTTATAAAACAAACATGTATCCCCCTCGCGGGTTTAAAAACATTTAAAAGAATTTAATGCGAGGCTATGAACTCACCTTAAGCAAATGATCCAAATCAATCAAGTCAACAAGTGCACTAAACTTCACGTCTCAACTGCGACCTATATAGTACATATATAGCGGCACGTGACTAAAAGTATAACTTGTCATATATTGCATACTTTTACATATATAAATATCTAATATAATATATAATATATATATAAATATATACATATAGTTTATATATATATATATATATATATATAACATTATTACGATATACAATCATATACTAGAATCTCAAATGCGAGCAAAACATTTCGCTTTGACTTACTTAACAATATCACAACGTTTTCAATAAAGTTTTTATTTTTAGTAAGCTTGCTGAAAGTAAAGATAATAGTAATCAACATATAGTTTTCATCTTAGTTTAACAAACATTACGAAGTCATTTGCTTGTTATAAACTATATTCAAAAGTATACGCAAGTTTGACTTTCAAAAGTCAAACTTCATAGTTGACTTTTTACCCAAAAATTACCCAATCTTGACTCGGCCGTAAAATCTTTGTTTTTAGGAGTTACAAGGCCTACCTTATATCAAAACGGATCTTAGAACATCCTTTATCATATTCAAAAGCCTAATTTAGATTTCAAAAATTTCTCGACACGCTATGGTCAAGTCAAACATTCTAGTCAACAAAAGTCAACCCAAAGTCATACCAAAACTCATTTTTAACAAAATCTAACCCTTCCAACATGTTTAACTAGCTTAAAAACATGTACTAACACCATCAAACATATGTTCATATTTGAAATACTTTCAAACCTATTTTGCACTTGAATCAACTTGCTACAATCACATATAGGTAATAACCATCTAATTAATCAACACATAATAACAAGTAAACACTCACAAAGCTAGAACAAGACTTGACTTCGCTTTCCCCTTGACCAAACCGTACGGACGAACACCAAGACCAAACCAAAACCCCTTTTCAAATTAAACCACTTCAATATAACAACAATCTATCACCCCTAAGCACTTCCTTATACACCAAATCAATAGAAATTGACCAAAAACCCAACTTCTTCAATACTCATTGCATGTGAGGTTTCTTTAGTGGGATTTGTAGAGGATTGAACAAGGATTAATATGGTATAATCGGATTTAAATGCATGTAAGTAATAAATTTTTGACAAGGATTTGAGTGTGTGTGTTGTATTTCGAACGACAACAAGAGAGGAGAAAGGGAGAGGATGAAAATTTTGGTAAAAGAGTTATGTGTATGTATGTGCTAGTATTTATAGAAAGAGACTTTGACAAATTGGCCACTTTAACCCCTCCTTTCATAAGTCCTTGCAAGTTTAATACAAAAGCATTTCTTTTATAAGTAAATTCGACCAACATATCGGGTATCATCACGTTTGTAAATATTTTAAATCCATCCCACTAAATATAGTTTAAAACCTTTATTAAAACGTTAAACCTCGTAAAACACGACCTTTAAACACGGTTTTTACAAAAACTCAGGGAAACGACAAAAAATACAAAATTAACATATTTACGCTCTCGGAGCAATAAAATAAATTTTTTTGACTTTCTTAGATGCTAAAAACAAATAGAAACTAAATCACGGAATGAATTTCACCAATAAATGGAAATTATAATCAACAACATATGGCATAACGACTATAATTATTTACGTAATTAAAAATAACTATCTTAGCTAAGGATAAACGTTGACCTGAAACTCGGGTTGTTACAATTGATAATAACCATCTAACGAAAAGATAGAAAATTAAAACCCTTTGGTATCGGAAATTCCCAAGCAATGTATAAAATCTGTTTACTTATGGTATCTAAAGCAATGATTGAGTAAAGTAATCGATATGAGATGAGACTAATTGTATATTTGGTTTCTCACGTTCGGTAAATACCTCGAGATTATAAGGTTTATCATTTGTCAGGGTAACATTCACATATAACTAGGTGGTAGTGTGTGTTTTTGTGGTGAAAGATAACTTGGTCTTTTCTCACAAAATACATGTCTATCCATAGGGATGCATTTAGATAAGAATGGCACGTGTCATTACATCCTTGGCTATGCTAAATACTAGAATGATCTGAACGATCCGCACGTACTACCAAAATACCCGCAGTAGTGCATTTATGCCGATGAGGTAACTATACACGTGAAAATTGTTAGTATTAGTAGTATCCAAGACTAGTTAGGATTAGTTATTTTTTATTACGTATGTTTTTTTATTTATCGATAGGCATCTCCATATGTGTTTGAGACTTTGAGGTTGCTTAGGACTCAAGCTAGTCTCTTACTTGATTTAGACCAGGAGAACCGACCCCCTCACCTTATAAAACGAGATGAGGGAGTGAGGCTCATAACACATGCATGTTTTTGTTTCCTTCCTTGTAACCGATTGAGGTGTTAATAAAAAGTAATTGTTTGATTCTTTATGGTTTCCCAAGTCTCTCATGTTTACTACTTGTGCTCGATATAACCTACGATCGAACTTCGAATTTGTTGTCGTAATTGTTCAATATTTATGTTATTCATGATTAAGTGTCATACCTTTAGAATTCGTCAGATAATATCATGAAGCTACCCCACCCATTCAAGCGGTCATGAAGATAGTTTATGATGGAGGCCCAAGTATTGAAGAACGGGCTGACTTGTTTTTAGAAGCCCAAAAACCTCTTTATTCAACAACTCAACTGCTCATCAATCAATTCAACTTATCATCAAGTTGAAATCTCATCTATCGAGAACAACAATATCAACTTCCCTAAAGAACACTTCTTAAAATTGAAACATGAAACGTACTATGAATCCCTTTCAACTCTTCTTGCAACTCCAACGTGTAAACTATAGGACCAACTTTAGCTAGAATCTTGAATGGCCCAATGTAACGTGGACTTAGCTTTTAATGTAACAGATAAAATTTTAAGAAAAATAAAATATTTAAAGAAAATTAGATAGAATAAAGTAAGTTTTTAATTAGGTAGATTTAAAAAAAAAAAAAAAATTTATATAAAATAATAAACTTTTAAATATAAAACAAGAAAATATAAGATAATAAAAAAGTATTAATAAATATAATAAAAATAAAAATTAAAGTAGATTAAAGTAAGACAAAAAGAAAATTTAAAATTAAAAAATGTTAAGCGCTTTCTAAATCGCATAGTGCCCTTCCATGGCGATACCTTGAGCAGTACCATATCACCAACTTCAAATTCCAACGACCTAGCTCTCTTATCTGCATAACTCTTCTGGCGACTACGGGCAGTCAATAAACAGTTCTTAATTTAGACAATCTTCTCGGTCGTATCACAGATTAATTCTGGACCGGTGAGTTGGCTATCGCCAACCTCACTCAAGTATACAGGTGATCTACATTTCTGTCCATACAAAGCTTCATATGGTGCAGCCTTAATACTCGTGTGATAACTATTGTTGTATGAGAACTCGACCAATGGCAAATGGCGATCCCAACTACTTCCAAAGTCAATCACACAGGCATGCAACATATCTTCCAGCGTTTGTAAGGTCCTTTGCTATTACCTCAGTTTGAGGGTGGGAAAGCGTAACTCAATCCAAATTTCGACCCCAAGCTTCCTGAAGCAATCTCAAATCTTGACGTAAAATTGCTTTATCTCGATCTAGAAATGAACAAAACAAGAATACAATTCTACACACTATTTCCTCAAGTAAATTCGCGTGAGTTTTCCATACTTACCGATTTTCCCCTTAAATTGATTTGTAGAAATGGAGCTGATTATGGTCAGTCAGGTACACTCGACAATAACCCAAATCTGTATCATACCCACTTGGAGTTCTCGGCAATCTACTCACAAAATCCATAGTAATCCTTTCCCACTTCTAAACTGGAATCTCAAGTTGTTGCAGCAATCCAGATGGTTTCTGATGCTCAGCTTTAACCTTCGCGCAAGTTAAACACTTAGTAACATACATGGCAATATCAACTTTCATATTCGGCCACCAGTACAACAGCTTCAAATCTTGATACATCTGTTCGAAAAACACCCGATGGATGAATCCGTGGACTTATTAAATGCGACTCAAAATGCATAACCAAATCCCTCAATCCACCGAATCGCGGCAAATTTTCTGCTTTTACATTCTTTCTTTTCATGGCTTCTTCCTGAGCTTTACGAATCTACTTCGATAAATCATTGTGAACAGTCATCATCAAAGCTCGAACACGCAATGGCTTATCCCTTCCCTTCTGACTTAAGGCATCAGCCACCATATTTGCTTTTACAGGATGATACCGAATTTCACAATCGTAATCACTCAACAACTCAATCCACCTTTGTTGTCTCAAGTTCAACTCTTTATGATTCAAGATATATCATAGGCTCTTGTGATCGGTGAAAACCACACACTTTGTTTCATACAAATAATGTCTCTATAATCTAAGAGCGAAAACAACGGCTCCTAACTCCAAATCGTGAGTAGTGTAATTCTCTTCATGGACATTCAGTTGTTTAGAAGCATACGCTATCACTTTCTCTCTTTGCATCAACACGGCTCCATAACCTTTAAAAGATGCATCACAATACACCATGAAATCTTTCGTTCTCTCAGGTAACGCTAAGATCGGTGCACTATACAACTTCTGCTTCAACGTTTGAAAAGCTTCTTCTTCTTCTTTTCCCCACTCGTATTTCTTATTTTTCTAAGTCAACTTAGTTAGTGGCTTAGAAATCAAAGAAAAACCTTCAATAAATCTCCAATAATACCCAGCCAATCTAAGAAATTGCCTCACCTCTGTCGGCGTCGTCGATGCAGCCCAACTCTTAATGGATTCGATCTTGGTAGGATCAACATGAACACCACTATGATCAATCACATGACCCAGAAATTATATTGAATCTAGCCTAAAATCATACTTCGAAAACTTAGAGTACACTCTCTCTTTCTTCAGCAGCTCCAAAATAATCTTCAAGTGCTTTCCATGCTCTTCTTCATCCTTGGAATAAACCAAAATATCAATGATGAACACTATGACGAACTTATTAAGATATGGCTTGGATACTTGGTTCATCAAGTCCATAAACATTGCAGGCGCATTAGTCAATCCGAACGGCATCACTTGGAACTAAAAGTGACCATACCGAGTTCTAAATGCAGTAATCGAAATGTCTTCCTCTTTAATGCGTAACTAGTGATATCCTGATCGCAGATCAATCTTAGAATACATTCTCGAACCTTGCAACTGATCAAATAAATCATCAATTCTCAGAAAAGGATAACGATTCTTGATAGTCAACTTGTTCAACTCGCGATAATCTATACACATCTTGAAAGACCCATCTTTCTTTTTCACAAACAACACCGGTGCTCCCTACGGTGATGAAGTCGGACGAATAAATCCTTTCTCCAACAGCTCTTGTAGACAACTCTTTCATTTTAGAAGGTGCCAATCTATACAGTGCACGCGCAACAGGTGCGGCCCTCAGTACTAGATCAATTCAAAACTCTACTTGCCTCGGTAGTGGTAGTCCTGGCAGCTCCCCAGGAAACACCTCAGGAAAGTCATGAATTACAGGCATGTCTTCCATTCGTTTCTCCTTCGACTTCTTCTTTATAATGTATGCCAAAAACAAATGACAACCTTGCTCGACATACTTACGGGCCTTGATACACGAAATAATCTTCAATCGAGATCCACCTTTGTCACCTTCAACTATCAACGTTTTATTCCCATACGGTATACGAACAACTTTCTCGCCACAAACGATAACGACATCGTGCTTGACAAGCCAATCCATACCGATGATGATGTCAAACGTACCAAGCTCAATCGGCATAATATCGATTTCAAAAATATGGTTCACTAAACTCAAAGTGCAACCTTTCAAAACAGTGTTCGTACTAACTCCCCTTCTATCAACTAACTCTACTTCATAACTATCCTCTATTTTAATCGGTTTGATATCGAGCAATGAACTAAATCTAGTGTTTACCAAACTCCTATCGGAACCCGAATCAAATATAATAGAAGCATATCGGTTATTTAGCAGAAACGTACCAGTAACCACATTCGGACCTTTCGGCTCAACATCCTTAATAACATAAGCTCGACCACGAACTTCTCTAACTTCTTCTGGCTTCACCTTCTTTGGACATCGGTTCCTAGTATGACCTTGCTCACCACAATCATAACAAGTCCAAATAGGCTGAGCGTTAGCACCCGTAGCAACACTCTTCTCC
>BQNB010075507.1:0-31447 GCA_026074375.1 Tanacetum coccineum
TTGTGTTTTCTTGTTTGTGGACTAACACTTGCAGGATAAGCAAAGCAGTATGATTGGATTTGGTGATACAAATTGTGGAGTTTGTTAGAGGAAAAGTTACTGATTAATGATAGAGAGGTTTTAGGGATAACTTAACAAAGGTTAATGCTAAGTTTACACCTGAGTTAAGAAGTCTTTTAAAATCTTTTTCTTGAAATCAAACCTATGTCTACAAGTAAGCCTAATGAAGCATCTGGGCATAGGCTATACTACAGGAATTGATGGAACTTATATAAAACTGTTTGAATTGTTAAGGAAAAAGAAAAGAGAGATGTTGTGAGTTCAAAAAACAAAAAGAGAGATGTGTGAAACAAAAACAGAAATGAGTGATTAAGTGAGAAAAATAATTGAGAGATATAGTGAGCTGAAAAACAGAAAGAGAGTTGTGTGATATACAAACAGAAAGAGTGAATTAGTGAGAAAAAGAATTGAGAGAAATGGTGAGAATAAAAACAGAAAGAGAGCTTGTGAGACTCATTATTTTTGATGGAAATTCTTTTTGAACGAATTTAAGGTTAAAACTGGTATCTCCAAAGTTAGTACTGCTGAGCATTACTTAGTACTGCTGGTCATAACTTAGTACTGCTGGTCATAACTTAGTACTGCTAGGATAAATTTTAGTAGTGCTAGAAGACCGTTAGTACTGTTTGGGGCATAACAAAATTTCCTTAATTAAACATAGCCGTTGAGATATTTCCATCAACTACTTCGCTTATAGGTTTCCTTAATTTGGATAATTCTTGGTCTTTCTATAAATCCTTCGATTGCTTCAAGATAAGACCAAATTTTATTCAGTCGGTCTAATCAAAACCTTAAGTGTAACCTATATTATCTCAATTGACTCTACCAAACACTCATTCTCTCATAAACGATCATACCCCAGCACACTAATCAGCCCTTCTTAATCAATGGCGAATTTAGAATTCTGTGACAAGCACAACATGGTTGCCTACTTACATAAGTCAGAAGGAGGTGAAGGTTTTCATCAAATAGTTGATTTTCTCACTGCAAGTCACATTAGGTATGCCCTCACTGAAAGTACAACTATCTATGTTTCTCTCATAGAACAGTTTTGACAAACTGCTACTGCAAGCACACTTAAGAATGAAGACATAGAAATCACTGCTACAATAGATGGGAAAGTCAAGGTTGTTTCTAAGGCATCTATTAGAAGACATCTCAAGTTAGAAGATTCTGATGGTATTAGTGATCTGCCTACTACGGAAATTTTTGAGCAACTTGCTCTAATGGGGTATGTGTCCAATTCTAATAAATTAACTTTTCAAAATGGACACTTTTTCCCTTAGTGGAGATTTTTGATCCATACCATCCTTTACTGTTTAAGTTCTAAGAAAACTGCTTGGGAACAATTTAGTAGCAATATAGCAACTGCTATCATTTGCTTGGCCACAAACAGAACTTTTAATTTTTCAAAACTGATATTTGATGGCATGGTGAAAAACTTGGACAGTAAGACTAAATTTTTGATGTATCCAAGATTTATACAAATCTTTTTGAACAAGCACAAAAGACTGCTTCTACCTCATAAAAGACTTTATATTGCTCCTACCCTTACTCAAAAACTGTTTAGCAATATGAAAAGAGCTTCCAAGGGATATACTGGGGTGGACACTCCATTGTTTCAAACAATGCTTGTTCAAGGTCAGATTTTACAGGGTGAAGGATCAACAATCCCAGTTGAGTCCCATCACACACCCACAGTTGCTCCATCAACCTCACAACCACATCATTCACCAACACTTAGGGATTTTATCAGACAGGAAACTGAGGTTCCTCAGCCCAGTTCTCCTACTCAGACCCATGTAGCAGATGAGGCTGCATCCACAGGTGTGGATGTCAGACATGGAGGGGCTGCCACTACTGTCTCTAGCTTAGATGCAGGACAGGGCAGTGGTAACATTGATAAGACCCCTGCCATGCCCCATGATTCACCTCTCCCAAGAGTTCACACACTTGGAAGTGATGAGGGCAGAATGCAACCTACATGAATTGACGGTTCTATGTACACAATTGTCAAACAAAGTGGACAGCTTGGAGACAGAATTAAAGTAAACAGAACAAAAATATGGTGCTGCTTTAACTAAACTTATCAAAAAGGTAAAGAAGTTAGAGCAGACTGTCAAGACAAGCCAAGCTAGAAGGAGAGCCAAGATTGTAGTCTTAGATGATGAGGAGAGTTCAGAGGATACTTCTAAACAGGGGAGGATGATAGAAGACATTGATCAAGATGCAAGAATTTCCTTGGTTACTCCTACAAAGATTAGTAGTCAAGAAGACCAATCTGAAGATTAGTTAGGAGTTCTTAGTGCAGCTAAAGTTCTTGCAGATGCAGCCAAGAAAAATGTCAATACTTATACTAGAAGAAGAAGAGCAGTTAGTACTGGCAGTGAAGGAGTTAGTACTGCTAGTAGGATATTTAGTATTGCTGAAGAATCAGTTTGTACTGTTGGTGCATCAATGCCAGTTAGTATTGCTGGTATGGTTCAACAAGTTAACATCATTATTCCTTCATCAAGTGAAACTACAAAGTATAAGGGTAAAGCCATTATGCAAGAGTCTGAGCAACCAAAGAAGATTAAAAAAAGAGTTTAGATTCAGAGGAGTCTTGATGAAGAATTAGCTCAGAAGTTGCATGAAGAAGAACAAGCAAGATTTAATGCAGAACAAAAAGCAAAGTTTAATGCAGAACAAGAAGAGCTACTTGCAAGTGAGACTACCAAAGATGAAGCTAATCCCCCAGTTGCTAATATTGATTGGGATGATGTTCAAGCTCAGATTCAAGCAAATGAGGATCTGGCTCAGAAACTGTTAGAGGGTGAAAGGGAAAATATATCCATTGAAGAAAGGGCAAGACTACTTGCAGAACTCATTGACAAAAGAAAGAAGCTACAAGCTGCACAGCGATATAAGATAATTAGAAATAAACCTCAAACCATGTCTCAACAAAGAAAGACCATGTGCATATATATGAAGAATATGGCATGATACAAGATAGAACACTTCAAGGGAAAGAGCTTTTATGAAGTCAAGGATATGTTTGATAATGTTTACAAACATGTTACCTCATTTGTGCCTATGGACTCTGTTATGGAAAAACAAAAAACAAAAAGAGCAGGTCTAAATCTTCAAGAAGAAAGTTCAAAAAGGCAAAAGACTGGAGAAGGCTCAAAACCAACTGAAGAACTAAAAGCAGATGAGATATCACAAGAGGGTTTATAACAAATGATAATGGTTGTTCCAGTGGAAGAAGTTTATGTTGAAGCCCGTCCATGGTCAAATATCCAATTATAGACTGGGAGGTTTACTCTAAAGACATAAGAAAGTATTGGAAAATTATCAGAGTTGGAAACCATACAGAAGCGTATCAGACCTTTGATGATATGTTAAAAAAATTTGATAGAGATGACCTGGATAAGCAATGAAGTTTGGTTAAAGAAAGATTCAGTTCAACAGATCCTACTGATGACAAAGAAAGAACATTATGGGTTGAATTGAAGAGGTTATTTGAACCTGATACTGATGACATTCTTTGGAAGCTTCAAAGGTATATGCATGATCCTTTAGTATGGAAGCTTTATGATACATGTGTGTTATAGTATCCATGTAACTTCAGTAAAGAGTACAAGATATATTCATGCTAGTTGAGAAAGATTATCCATTGACAAGAGGGATTCTAACATTGATGTTGGCTAACAAGCTTTAAGTGGATAAATATTCAGAAATGGCAAATGAACTTTTAAGGAAAATCTTCATACTAGCAAACAGACCAAGACAATAACGTGTTTGTGTAAGCAATCCTCGCAGCACAGATGGTTTAATTGAAGAAACTTGATGATTAACAGAGAGAATATCAAGGTGTGGGAGGATTGTTGGGATAAACGCTTCTCCAGTTTTGTACTGGTTGGGTTAATAAAGTGTAACTTCTACTGTTTGGTTGAAGAAACTACCGCTGCTGGAATATAAAAAATAAACGAAGCATTATACGTTAGGGTTATATTCGTACATGCTGCCAGTACAAAGTGTTAATACAGAGATAGGACTTAAATTAGTATTGATTCAGTAAAATATTTTGTACTGTTAGTTTAAATATTTAGTACTGCTAAAGTGAAAAGCATGAGATATATTAGGAATAATATATGCATAATGCAACTTGACCATTTGTAATCCCATAGGGTTTTCCTTGGTGTATAAAAAGGAACCCAACGACATAGATCTAGATATCCAAGTTTATATAGTTTACAAGCAAATATAGTTAGTTTCAAGAGTTTATAATGTAACTTTTGATTGAGTTTAATATATTGAAAGGTTTAGCGAAGGAACTTGTTTTACTGTTCATTGTTCCTCTTAGATGTATAACTAGAATCCGGCATAGTTATTGTATATTTAACCAAAATCTAGTTCTACTATAGAGTTTTTTGGATCTATTCCAACACAACTAAGGCTTTAACAAGCTAAGTACGATCTGTTTAAAATGGGATCAACAAAATTTGTTTTCATCCATAGTGTTTTGATATCATGCCTATCCGGCCTAAGATGTAAGACTAATCCTACTTCCATGTTAATAGTTACCCACTATCTCATTTTTCTTCATCTACATGAGTTCGCTACTAGTGGACATAGAAGATTTCCATTTTAGGTACGTAGAGAACCCTAATTCAACTACGTGAGATATGAGTTCACAATGAACAAAATCTCTTAAATCTAGAAAATCAACAAATGGTATTTCTAGTGACTATATTATTTCTACAAGTTTAAATTTTATTCTATTTACTATTGCATATACTACATGTAGCAAAATAATATCTAGTCATGTAATATTTTAGACACATAATCTAAATCCTAAGAGGTTTTTTAAAGAAGACATACCTTTTGCCTAGGATGTATATTTTTCAACATCTTCAAGAGAGCAATTGTTGAAGGAGAAATTATTTGGTAAATTCATGATATAATTTTAGGAATGTATTCTCTCGTCGGATTCCAAGAAACGTTCATGAACAACTCCACGCCACCAATATTACAACGAACTCAACCACTTTGGACTAAACAATTTCTCATAGGGTCCAAAATTATTAGTTTCCGAACATGTTTTTTGCATATGTGTTTGCATTGATTCAGATACATATAGGTGGACATATTCCCCATGGTTGTTGTGAATAATTCCACATAGAATGATTATTATTAGATAATTTGTTCTACCTCGTGATCTTTTTTCTAGGTTTGTGGGGTTTTAGCCCGAGGGTGAGGAGTTATAGTTATTTTTGGAGGAGGAGCTTCGAATCTTTTTTAGGCGTAACAAATACAACTCGGGTTTTAATTAAAGAAGTTTCTAAAAAACGTTTTACATCGTCGTCTCTTGCAATGGGTATTTTGGTATTGTTTAAAAATACAAACTTTGGTTTTTGGCTTGAGTTTAATTCTACTTTTTCTTTAGACTAAACCTCTTGTGACTTTACAAAATTCACTTGTTTAGACTCACTAGTTGATCCTTTGGTAAAATTAAATCCTAGACCGGTTTTATCTCTGAAAGGTTTTTGAAGGTTTAACATTTTCTTAAGCGATTCACTACTATTATTAAAATGATTAATTTTAGAAATTTCTTCCTTAAGTTTTTTTATTTTCAGGCCTAAGATCTTGACATATTTTATATTCTTCATTAAACTCTTAACCTTTTTCTAATTTAGATAGTTTATTTTTTAGTTCTAGTACTTCATTTTCTAAGCTATTTTTAATTTGTTTAGTAATTTATTTTTACCCATAATTTTTAGACTTATTTTTTGTATAGTCCGTATTATATTCACGTATCTAAGTCTTTTTTAATCTAATGATGTTTGGTTCATCACTAAGGAATACGGTATCGTAAAGTACCTCATTAGAAGCTTTAGCCCATATGACATTTTTTCCGTCTTTTAGTCTTTTGCCTTCTTATATTCGTCGCTATCACTCCAACTATCCTCCAACGAAGGCTCTTTTGATTGTAGTTTTCCTTGATAGTTTGGACACGCGACCGATGAGATGATTTGGATCTCCATATTTAAAACATTTTCTTTCGTTTTTGCCATTTTATCGTATTTATTTCTTTGCGATAACTTTCTTTCATCATGTGGTTGTCTTACAAATCTTTCTCGTCTTTTAAAAAATTTCTTGAAGTCTCTCACGGCCATGGCGTATTCTTCGTCTTTACTATTGGAAGTCGAACTAACTTCATCACTTGATTCCTTTTTGGCTTTCAAGGCAAGAGATCTATTTTGTTCTCTTTTGCTTTTAACCATTTCGGAATCATTCTTATTTATTACTTCATAAACTTTCAAATTTCCAATAATTTCATCAAGTGATAGGGATGTTAAATCCTTTGATTCTTCAATAGCTGTAACCTTTGCGCGCCATTTAGGATGAAGTGCCCTAAGAAATTTCCTAGCATAATTTTTGCTAGGAAAACCTTCATCAAGTGCTTTTAGACTAGTAATAATAATGTTAAATCTAGCAAAAGTATTATCTATCGATTCTTCTTCTGAAATCGTAAATTGTTCATATTATTAAACAAGAAGATCTATTTTATTATCTTTGACTTGACTATTACCTTGGTGAGTGATTAATAAAGTATCCTAAATTTCTTTTGCGGTTTTACACATAAAAATTCTTTCATATTCTTTACGTGGTAAAGAATTATAAATCACCATTTTAGCTTCATTATTTTTAACAAGTTTTTTTTAAGATCATCATTTTGTTTTTCAAATGGTACGATTTCATCCTTTTTGGTTTCGGGATTATTTTGAATAGGAGAAAAATCACAAAGTTAATAACATGCCAAGATCTTTTGATTTCACATAAGTTTCGAATCTATTTTTCCAATAAATAAATCCATTACTTTCAAATAGTGGTGGTCTTTGCATCGATTGCTCTTCTAAATATTTTTCCGATTTTATAGATCGATTCAAGTTTTAAAATATAGTTTATTTTAAAAATCTTGTTTGACGTGGCTCAGATACCAATTTTGGAAAACTAGAAGGGGGGTTGAATAGTTTACTGCTTTTTAAATTTAATGTTTAGTTTGTTTGTAAAAACTTAGATTCGACTTTATGTGATCTCAAGATGTGAACAATATGAATAATTGAAGTAATTAACTAATGATAAGTAAATATGAAAGATAAGAGATAAGAGTTAGAAAGATCAAACCACAACACAATGATTTATAGTGGTTCTGTAACGAAGCACCTTTTCGCCCTACTCCACTCCCCGAGCACCAAACTCGAGAGTTCTCTTCACTATGTCAACAAACTCCATTTAGGTGGAGAAAACCGTACACAACTTAGCTTATACTAATTTCTGACATTAAGCTAAATGTCGAGTTCTAATCCTAGTTAGAACCAATCTCCCATAACTTCTTCACTACGATTCACAACTTCTTCACTACGATTCACAACTTCACTTCTCCTATACACTACTATGATCACACCAATCTACACTACTTACAAAGATCACTCCGATCTAACAATACTTACAATGATCACCACAATCTAACAATTTTACACAACTACGATACACACCTTCACAATATACACAAATGATTTACAAGATCTAACACAACTTTACAACAACACCAACTAAACTATAACACTTCTTTGACTTGATGATAAGAAGTATTATTCTCTTGCACTTGAGGAATTGAGCTTGGATCACTTGGAAACAAAACTTTATGATTAAATGATCAAAGGATTTGTAGAAGAGTATAAACTGATTTAGAACAGAAAGAAAGTGTGTGCAAAAGATGAGAAAATCAGTGGAGAATAGTCTAGTATTTATAGGCAAGCTGAGACAAAAAAAACCCGTGGTCGGTCCCCTTAATTAGGTTCCCGGTCCCCTTAAAATTAAAGGGGGCTGCCCGTTATAATTAAGGGGGCCGCCCAAGCCTGACGCTCCCTTTTTTGTCTTTTCTGGGGGATGTGTTTTCTGGAACATTTCTAGCCGTTTTTTGGTAGAAAATTTAAATTCAAAATATTTATTTGAATAAAACATTTCTTTTAAATCTAAAAATATTTTGTAAAAGATATAAAAATGTTTGTGTCATTTTTATAAAAAGTGTGATGTTAAATAAAAAAAAATCCTTTTATCATTAAGCATTTGTTTATTCATACCTTTAAGTGATTAAAATTTTTAAATGAAAATTTACTACTAATTACTTGTTTACATTTAATTTTTCATTAATTATTTTTACATTTTGTGATTATCAAAACGTAAAAAGATCGAAAAATATTAATAATGTTTTTGGGCATTATTTCTATCAATAAAATCTTTTGCTTTCATATAAGTTTCAAATCTATTTTTCTAATAAATAAAATGACCACTTTCAAAAAGAGGCGGTCTTTGCATAGATTGCCCTTCTAGATATTTATCTGAATCCATAGATCAATTCAAGCTTTAATGTACAATCTATGTTAAAGATCTTGCGTGACCTTGGCTCCTGATACTAATTGTGGAAACTATAAGGGGGTTGAATAGTTTTTACCGTTTTAAAAATAAAACTTAGATTGTCGACTTATGTGAATTCAAGAGATATACACAAGTGCAATAAGTAAATAAACTATCTACGAAATATGAGAAAGTAAAGATAAGAAAGATCAAACCGATGACACAATGATTTATAGTGGTTCGGCTACGAAGCTCCTCTTCGCCCTACTCCACTCCCCAAGTACCCAACTTGAGAGTTATCTTCACTATGTCAACAAGCTCCCTTTAGGCGGAGAAAACCGTACACGTCGCTTATACTTTTTCCGGTACTAAGCTAAATACCGAGTTCTACTTCGAGATAGAACCAATCTAACACACTATGTATTTTCAGGCCTAAATACTAACCTATCATACACATATGATACACACAACACACAACACAAGATATACAAGATGAATAATTATTACAAACGTGATGACACAACTAAACTAATAACACTTGAAGCTTGACGTCTTCTTGAGTGTTTTTCACTAGAGAGTGGAATGAGTTGATAACTTGTAATGGATTCTGTAACAAGTATAATGATCAAAGAATATGCAAAAGATAAAAATATGCATAAGAAAAATATTTTTCAAGAGTTGTTTGAAATGAAGGAGTGAGGTTGGTATTTATAGGCAACCATTTGAATTTCAAATCCTATCCCAGGGGAACAAGACGTGCGACCCACGGATCCACCATCCCCTGGATCCGTGTAGTGCATTTAGTGGATCCGTGGGAGGAGCTGGGATAAAAATTGTCATTTAGTGATGTAACCTTTGCCCTTTTTGTGTTCTGAATATTTAATTTATAGTCCTTTGACTATTTGACTTTTGTCAGTTTATTCAGATTTTTGTACCATGTTGATGGTGGTGATTTTATGAGATATGTGATGAATTGTGGTTTATTATAATTAATAATCCCTTTTGAAGTATTATGTGATTATTTTATTTCCGGGTGGTTTGACCATGAATTTTGATAAATGCCGAAAACACGAGATCCTAACACAACTCCGTTACTGTCCAAATAAGTTTTAAAGGGAGAAAAGAGGAAAATATGATCATAAATACACTATTTAAATGGAAACAATATTTTTAAAGGTAATAAAAATGCTAATTAATTTGGGTAAAATTATCACGTTTGAGTTTTACGAGTATTACGTGATCCCGACAAATACTAAAAGAAAGGTCCGAGACCCATGGGGATACCAAGCCGTCAAAAGAAATACTAGGGAGAAGAAGGTGGCATTAATGTTAAGCTAACCTTTCCAAAATGGTACTAAAATTCTTTTCCTTATTCTATTTTTACACAGTTCAATTTCCAAAATTAAAAAAATATCCCATCTCTTCCACCTGTGTCGATTACTGGTTCGCACCTACAACACACACACTCTTATAATTTTTGAAGTTTGATCAAGAAAACATGAAGACATAAATATTTGGGGTTGATTCTAGTGTTTGGTTATTCATTTAAACAACGTTTGGGTTGTCCGGTTCGTGTCGAAATCTACAAATTTGAAGATTTTCTTGTAAGTTTTCAAATTTAAATTTCGTTTATCCTTTTGGGTTTATTTTGATGCATAGATGTTAGTTGTACAAGTTGATCGTTGTGAAAATTAATTTTTGGAAGCGAAACGAAAGAAAAAGGGGGTGTTTTGGTTTCGTGTCAAAAGAAAGGAAAAAGAGAGTTTTGTAGTTTTTGATGTCGTGGTCGTGTGGTTGGAATAATATATGATGCAACAATGCTTATGTTTAATAGTACTTGTATACTTAATTCGGGCTTATTTTTAAGCTATTTCTTGGCTTATTTGGGCTTATAGGCCACGAATGGATTCCCAAAATCACTAGAAAAGTGATTTTGATTATTTTTGTGTTATGGCGTATGTTGTGGACTATTTTTGAGGCTTATGGTAGTTACCAAAAGCGATACGTAGCTTAATAGCTTATTTTAAAGCTTAATATACGTATTTTGGAGTTTATAGACTCATGGCCCAATAAATCTATTTGAGCCGCGGCTTAATGGGAGGGCTTATTGTGGTCCGGATTATTTCTACACATAAGTATATACTTATATATGTAAATGGACCTTGGTTTTGGACTTACATAGTATTTTGGACTTATATATGTCCTAATGGACCCTTGTTGGGCCTTAAGGCCCAATAAGCGATACGTAGTAGTTATAAGAATTTTGATGGACTTTTGAAAGTGGAAATGTATTTACGAAGTGATATTGAACGCTATTTTGGGAAAAACATGTTGGTAAGCGTTAACGATTGAGATTTTGGAATTTCGTCAAAAAGTGTCGAATTTGTGAAAAATGTTGAAAATAAGGTTTGAAACCTTGGAAACGTTTGTATAACGTACGAGCCATTTTCGAAATTCGTAAAAAGTTTATACTTAAAAAATTTCTTAAAACATGATTTTTGATTTTAAATAATAAAATAATATTTAATTATTTTATTTTATTTATTTAATAAATTCACTAAAAGACAAAGAATATATTTTTTTCTCGAAACTTCTCTAAAGTGTTTATTATGAGTAAACGTTTCATTTTCAACCGTATAATGATTATTTTGAAGTGACTAAGGTGTACCGAAAGGACTTGTCGAGAAATATTTATATTTTTTTAATTTAAATTATATATAATATTTATTAAATTACTTATCTATTACGCTAAATAGTATAAGTAAGTATTATCGAGAATGAGATAGATATGATTGTGGAGTTACGTCGTCAACCATCATATCACTAAATTGTTTTGGGGTAATTTAATACAACGCGTCTAAACTCTATGCATCAAACGTGAAGATTGTTTTGGAATTGGATGATTAAATTGGACAATAACTGTAATATGTCGATGTGCGGGCGTCGTTGCTGGGTGATTAATTTTGGTTTGCTAAAGACTTGCTTGAGGTGAGTTCTCGTAGCCCCACTTTTTACTGGTTTTTTCGTTAGGGGAAAATGATACTAAAATGTGTTTGAATATTTTGAATTGGATCTGTGCGAAATGTGGTGTTGTTTTTGGACCAGTTATGTCTTCATTACTAAGTCTATGTGAATAATAAGTGTTGTATGATTTGTTTGGAGCGGATTGGTATGCCAACCGGAGATATTTGTGTGATTATTGGAGCGGATGGGTAACGCCACCCAGGATTTGTGTGTTTGCTCATGTCCTAAATTTAGTGCTCTAGCTGGTAGGACCCTATAGGTTTGACTTAAGATGACATATGGTTATTGATTAGCGGTGATGCTAAGGTTGTTTGCATATATTCACTGTCATATAGCACTATTGTCCACTGTTGAAATATTGACACAGCTTTTGGGTTTAAGGTCAAACCTACGAACTCACCAACATTATTGTTGACGTTTTCGAGTATCATTTTCAAGTGAAGTGAAAGAAGAGTAGTTTGGTGATTGATAGCGGACTTAGAAGTATCCCGTGTGAAATTTCGTTTGAAGTCTTGCTTGCTTGTTGTTTGATTTTAGTTTCGGATGTTTTGAAATAAGTTTGGATTATGGTCCCTTGTGTGGGCATTTGAATAAATGTAAGAGATTGTGAATTTTAGTTGCGATTTGGGACATCACTTGAGTTTGTTCAAGGTTGATGGTCTTCATAGCACTTGGAGTTTATGCAATTTAATTTTCTCTATTTTGTATCTTGTGTTATGATTGATCATTATGTTGCATTCCTAAGTTTTCGCCATTGTCGGGGTGTGACAAGTGATTAACCCCAAATCTATACAAAATATTGTTTTGTACTTATTAAAACTAGTTTAATAGATTCTTCTAGAAGAAAATATTTCTTAACATGAATAAGAAAAGATTTTATAGATTTGGGAAGATTTGGAAAGATTGTTTCCATTTATGATTAATCCTATTTTGTCTTATATGATTAATACAACTTGCTTATAATTAATCATGTGTTAAGTTAAATCATTTAATTAGAAAATATTTATGCAAATGATAATATTTTTCTTTGATCATTAACTATGTTTAATAATGTCATATTCATACCTTAAGTGATTAGTCGTCGTCAAGTAAACTTTCGACTAAATAACTTGTTTACGTAAACTTTTACGTAGTATGACATTATATTTGTTATTATCAAAACATGAGATCATTAAATATAAATAATCTTTTTTTGCGCGACTTATTTGTCATAACATGATTATTTTAAGTATTTGAAACTATTATATGGTCCTTTTATTAATCTTTTATATCAATCCAATAATAATAATTTCATATATACTTTATTGACATGGAGGGATGAAAGAAACATGTTTGATTTTAGGACTATACATGATAAATTAAAAGTTTTAGAAGTATATTGCTGTATTTTTACAAAAGTGAGAAGGATATTAACGTAATTACCAAAGTTTTGAAAAGATATTAACGTAATTACAAAAATGAGAAGTACATTGATGTAATATTTAACTTTAGTAATGATATAGATGTAATTGCCCCTAATTTATATATTTCACTCTAACGAGGATCAATATTCATGCAATAAAATAATCCTTTAGAGATGAAGACCATACTCTATAAATTTCACCGAACGAGCAAGATCTTTTTTTACCCGCTAAAACTCATACACCTTTGACATCACATCATATAAGAGTGCTAGGTGCAGTTGGGACGAATAACGTGCCGTTGATACTTCACGTGAGCGTCAACTCAGCATTTATTCAACAACACATCAACAACTAAAATACCATTTTTAACAAAAATACTAATAATGTACCTATAGGTCTCACAAAAACCCCACAAAATACCCCTCACTCAAAATAAATAAATATTACGAATGACACGAGTGTTTGCAATGGCTGAAAACGAATGGAATGATAGGACCGGTGCAGTTGGCATGCCTATGGCGTGCCATTGGTGCTTTTTTTTGCTAATGGCGCCGGTTTGCACCTTGTACCGAGCTCTCTAAGAGTCGCAAGTGCAGTGGAGTTCTCTGATCCGTTAAATTATTAACGCGTCACGTCAGCTTTTACTTTATAATATTTTTATAACACAAAACCTCAAAAATATCTTTCCTAAATATAACATGTTATAAGTACACGTGAGTCTCAATTTTATCAACAAAAAACTCCACCCACTAAATTTTTAAATAAAAAAATCGGATAACACTCGTTATGCTCATAACGAAAAACCCTATATATAACATATTTATAACACGTGCAGTTGCAGTTGCGGTGTTATAAACCCCCCAAAAAGGTTTATAATGAAACTTATAACTACTACACCGGGTACTCTAATGTCGTTATTTAATTAGAAGTTGAATTGTTTTATTTATTCAATGAACTAAACGTGCTAAGTTTGCTACCCACTTTTTTTGGCTTTGACGCAAGAAAGTAGAAACATTCGGAGATAGACGTTAAAAGATTCGGCCATGTCACTTAGGACTTTTCATTAAGTTAGCATGCAGCCCCTTGCATGCGAATACCCTTGACTACGAACAACAAGAATGCCTATCTAATATATAAACACCATTCAAACACACTTTTATTATACTTCAAGAGTTCAAGTGAAACAACATTCATTATTGCAAAATCATTTCTTATTAGCTACTTTTTTAATTTCGACCTTTCTGTTAGAAGCTAATTAACTCAATGGATAAGGCACGACAAATCAAACCCATTACTAATGGAAAACTTATCACTGTTCTTAGCATCGATGGAGGTGGTATTAGAGGGATCATTCCTGCTACTATACTTGCTTTCCTCGAATCTCAACTTCAGGTATCTAAAAGAGTACTGGAACTCATAAATTGAAAGTAACACTAGTCATTCTTTGTTGGGGTAATTGCTTTCAAATTTCAAATTTCGAAAGGTAAAATGGTCATTTTACATGACAGAATAGTCACAAAATACACGCAACGATCGAAATTTGAAAGTTCAGTACACACTACACACAATAAGAAAAATAAAAGTTCAGTACACACAGTAAAAAAAGTGACAAATATGATACATTTTCAAGCAATTAAACCATCTTTGTTTCCTTAATCATATTATAGGGTTCCGCACATTATTAGATTATACATGCATACAGATAATGGAATATGTGGTTATCATGTAGGAAATGGATGGCGATGATGCAAGAATTGCAGATTACTTTGATGTAGTTGCAGGAACAAGCACCGGTGGTCTTGTGACAGCCATGTTAACAACTCCGGATGGAAACAATCGACCCCTCTATGCCGCCAAAGATATTGTACCTTTTTATAATGAGCATGGCCCTAAAATATTTCCGCAATATAGGTATATAATACGAATGAGTTAATTTGTCTAAAATATTCTATTTCAAAAAATTAGCGATAACATACCTGATTGAGTTATAATATACCTTGTATGAGTGTAGGGGTGTAGGGGCGTCAATTGTGAACACAGTTAAAATGGTATTCGGACCAAAGTACAATGGAAAGTATCTTCGGGAGGTCATAAGGGAGCAACTAGGAAATACTCGTTTGAACGATACCTTAACCAATGTGGTCATTCCTACATTTGATATCAAACGTCTACAACCCACCATTTTCTCGACTTATGAGGTTTCTATCATTCAGAAATATTTTAATATGCTTTAGTTATGGCTTGATTATTGTCGCAAAGACTTTTAGTGATGCATATGCCTTTGTTAGGCGACAGAAAGATGTTTGTATCATATTGTTATTTGATGCCTAATTAATCTTATGTAAACAGGCGAAAGTTCATTCGGTATACAATGCTCAATTGTCAGATATATGCATTTCCACATCCGCAGCTCCAACCTACTTTCCTGCTCATTACTTCAAGAACAAGGATGCTAATGGAAATGGCCAGGAATTTAATCTTATTGATGGGGGCGTGGCCGCTAACAATCCGGTATATATATAGTAATAGGGCACACACGCATATGGACATATGAGTTTGCATTTGTGCATGCATATATGTTTGTAGTAATCCTCTTCTTTTTTTTTTTTTTACTAAGATGCATATTTTCTGGTACATTATGAATCAAGAAACTGATAATTGATACAATATGCATGCATATTATTGTTTTTCCAGACACTAGTTGCCATAAGCCAAGTAACCAAACAAGTGTTTAGTGAAAATCCAGACTTGATTTCCTATCAACCTACGGATTAATTGACGCTTCCCTCCTCGTGATCTCAATTGGCGCTGGTGCATCAAAAGATGTGGGACCATACAACGCAAAATGGAATCCAAATTGGGGTATATTTTGGTTGCTGGTCCAGAACGTATCCACCCCTATCGTTGATGTATTCACTCACGCAAGTGGAGATATGGTCGACAATCACATTTCAGTTTTCTTTCAAGCGGTTCATTCCCAAAACAATTACATCCGAATCCAAGTAAGTAAGCGTACTTTTCCAAGTTTTATCAGTTGGTACGATTTAGTTACTTTGAACTTCACACATTAAGAATTGATTGTTGAAATTAACCAGGATGATACGTTAAGTGGTGATGAGGCATCAGTAGATATTACAACAAAAGATAATTTGATAAAACTCGAGCAAATTGGTAAAAACTCACAGAAAAAGCCAGCATCATGGGTAAGTCTAAAGACCGGATTGTCTGAGCCAAAAGAAAATGGCAAACCAATGCTGAAACTCTTATACGGTAAGTAAACTATATATAAATGGTTATAGAAACCAAATATTATAACGTCAAGAAGTGAATATGTTGTATACATTTGGTTATTGATCTTGGAAGCATTATCTTTACCATTACAAATCAGGCTACCCACTATCGTGACCATCAACGACTTTCATGTTTCTTGTCATATCTGTTTTCTTTCCAACGACCTATATATGACTTTTTATCACTATAAAGCGACATACACTACAAAAAACATACCCCACAATAATACACTTTAATTTAATTAAAACACACACAATCACAATGTTGACCTTGGTCGTCAAAACGACCCACAAGGACCAAGACACACTCGGTCACCGACTTGTGTGCTGTAGGGGAAACTAACTGGGACCGGGGTCGATCGAGTCGGTCGACCTCACCATAGCGACCAGCCTCAATGGCTCACTAAAATCTGTATGTTCTAAATTGACGTTACATTACTTTTAAAGTTAAAAGCTTTAGGGACGAAAGTGCTTAGAGGTCTTGGTTAGAAAATTAATCCACTATTGGTCACGGAGGTTCACATGCGATGACTTCGGGCTATTAAAAAAGATAGTCGCTCTAGGATTAGTCAGTTTGCAATGTAAAATCGGAACTCATGTAAATATAAAGAAAAAAGGTTAACAACTTTAAGATATTTGTGTGCACAGCGTTTTGGTTTGCAATCTCTATAGATCATAACATAATGAGTTAAGGGTTCTTTGAAAAAAAAGGTTGTGCATGTATATGTATACACTTTTTGTTATGTTTAGTCATCATATTATCGTACTAATAAGTCCAAGGGTCTTAGTGTTAAGTTTAAACTTATATTAGCCAAGTGTAGTAGGATTAGGAAACGTTTCTTTCTTTCTTTTCCTTTGTATCAGCCGACTATTTTCCTAGGTGTATTAGGAGTCAGTTTTACCTCCCCCTCATCTCTATAAAAGGAGGTGAGAGGGAGGGGTTTTTGTACGTCATTCTTTCAAGTTTAATACAAAGTTCGGTTAAACCATCTTGTGTGTTCTTTACTTTACTGTCAAAATATATAAGCTGCAGGTTGTGTATTTGTCTTCAAGATTCGAAGTTCCGCTTTAGATTTCCATGTTGTAGGAGGTTCATACTACAAGTGGTATCAGAGCTTTGGTTCGCGATTTCTGATAATCTAGGTTCAAGTTTGAAGGTTTTTTGTTGATCGTTTTTTCTTAAAAGAGCAGGTTTGTTCTGTTTGGGTTTCAAAGATAACGATAACAAAAGGGTTCTTGGGTTCGGTTTAGGACAACAAGAAGGTGCAGCGGGTTTGACAGTTAAGGGTTATTTGAAGATCATTTTCGAGTCCAGGTTTCGCGACAGAGAATTCTTCAAAGGTTCTTGGATTTTCGAGTGGTTGGGTTATTGCCACAGGTTAAGAAAGTTCAAGGATGTCAGTTTTTGCTTTATCGACGATCGACAAGTTTCTGGTGTGTTTTTTTTTCTTCAGGCTACACGAAGAAGAAGAACAGGTTGTAACCTAGGTTGGTTTTCTTTTTAAAAGTCAACTAATACTTGATTAAATAATCTTTTTTAAAATTGGTGGGAATATTATTCCAAGATTTAAATAATCAATTTTAAATAATTGATTTATTAAAGATTTAAATTTAAATAGAAGATTATTATTTTGGAGGGATTTTTGCACAAGGGACTTCACTATTTTGTGATTGTGAAGGTTTACCACAAGGTTTAGCAAATCAACAAAGAGATAAAGAATGACGGGAGCCAAGTTTAACATCGAGAAATTTAATGGAACTGGTGATTTCGGTTTATGGAGGATCAAGATGCGTGCTTTATTAAGCCAAGTTTGACATCGAGACTTTGTACATGACAAAGTCCTTGGCCAACAAGTTGTACCTGAAGAAGAAGTTGTATATATTCTACATGCCGGCTGGACGAAAAAATTCCGAGCATATTGATGAGTTCAACAAAATCGTTTTTGATTTAGCAAATATTAAGGTAAAATTCAAAGATGAAGATCTTGCTTTATTATTACTCACTTCTTTACCAGCATCATACGAACACTTTGTGGATACCTTGCTTTATGGACGGGAAACTTTGACGTTAGAAGACGTGATGGCCACACTAAATTCAAAGGAAATCAAAAAAAGGTCTAAGGCGAAGTGGGATGATAGTGAAGGGTTATATGTGAGGGGAAGAACTGATCGTAGGGATTCACGTCAGTCAAGGGGAAAGTCAAGATCCAAGTCTCGAAGTGGAAGAATCAAGTGCTATATTTGCCAATCTGAGGATCACTTGAAGAGAAATTGTCCGAAGAATAATCGCAAGAAGTCAACAGGTTACGTCAAGAAAGATGATCAACCAAGCTCCAGTGGTTCGAATTATGACGATTCTAAGGTGATGACGGTGATGAGTGCAGAGGCTCTGCTAGATTTAATCATGGATTCAGGATGTTCATACCACATGACATCCAGGTTAGATATATTGTTTGATTTTCTAGAATGCGATGGGGGCAGTGTATTGTTGGGTGACAACAGAGAGTGTAAGATCAGAGGTATTGGCAAGGTGATGGTACAACTGAGAGATGGGTCAAGTTTTATGTTAAACAATGTCAGGTATATTCCTAAATTGAAAAGAAACTTGATATCGTTGGGAACTCTTGAAAAAGAGGGATATACCGTAAAAATGCAGTCGGGCAAAGTCAAGGTGATTAATGGTTCATGGTTGTTTTATCTGGAACACGAAGGGCGAATTGCGTATACTCTTTGGATGGCCATGCAATGGCGGGTGAGCTTAATGCTAGTGTAGAAGAAAAAGACAGTCTTGCGCAGGTTTGGCATAAAAGACTAGGACATATCAGCGAGGTGGGACTACAAGTGCTAGAAAAGCAGGGTCTGTTTGGCAAGAAGAGTCTAGGTAAGCTCGATTTTTGTGAGAATTATGTTTCGGGAAAGTCACATTGAGTCAGTTTCGGTGTAGGAAGGCACACTACTCAGGGAGTGATAGACTATGTTCATTTAGACTTATGGGGTTCGTCTCAGGTGGAATCATTGGGAGGTAAAAGGTATTTCTTATCTATTGTTGATGATTATTCCAGGAGGGTATGGGTTTATATTCTCAGGTTCAAACACGAGGCATTTAGAAAGTTCAAAGAGTGGAAGCATTTAGTAGAGAATCAGACTGGGAGGACGGTTAAGAAGTTGAGGACGGATAAAGGTCTTGAGTTCTGTAACCGAGTTTGAGCAGCTATGCATTGAGAGTGGGATTGCTAGACATTTGACAGTTGCCGGGACGCCGCAACAGAATGGGGTAGCAGAACGTATGAGCAGAACTCTCATGGATAATGTATGTTGTTTATTAATTCAGTATGGATTGCCCAAGACCTTCTGAGCAGAAGCGACATGTACGACCGCATATCTTATCAATAGGTCACCATCGAGAGCGATTGAGAAAAAAACACCTATGGAGATGTGGTCGGGATATCCAAGTGATTATGGGATGTTGAGGATTTTCGGCTGTGTCGCATATCCACACGATAAACAAGGTAAGCTTGAGCCGAGAGCGATAAAATACGTTCTTTTAGGGTATCCCGAGGGTATGAAGGGGTACAGACTATATAGACTTGATGGTGAATCACCTAAAATAGTCACTAGTAAGAACGTAGTCTTCAATGAAAGTGTCATGTACAAAGACACGTTGAAGGATTCTGGTGCAGGTGATAAGTCTGTTGAGAAATTACAGGTTGAGGTGGAACTACAAAGGTTAAATAATCATACGCCTGAGGAAGATTAGATAAACCAGGAAGATGGCAATGATGAAGATGTAGGAGATCATGAAACTGATCAGACACCGGATCTCACAGATTATCAGTTGGCTCGGGATAGAGAGCGAAGGACAAGAACGAAATCTTTAAGGTTTCAAGATGGAAGTAATATGGCTGCTTACGCGTTTGCTGCAGCAGAGGAAGAAGATACTCATGAAACATTGACATACCAAAAGGCAGTTGCTTGTGAAGACAATTATAAGTGGAAAGTTGCTATGAAAGAAGAGATGGATTCTCTAAGGAAGAACAAGACCTGGGAATTAGTAGATCATCCAGCTGGTCAAAAGTTGGTGAGCTGCAAATGGCTGTTCAAGATAAAGGAAGGGATTGAAGGTGTTCAAAAGCCTAGGTACAAGGCAAGGTAGGTGGCTCATAGATTCACATAAAGGGCTGGTATTGATTACAATGAAGTATTTTCTCCGGTAGTTCGACACACATCTATTCGGGTTATACTTGTATTGACTGCGTGTAAAGATTATGAGCTGGAGCAGCTTGATGTAAAGACGATATTTTTACATGGAAATCTTGAAGAAGTGATCTATATGAAGCAGCCACCGGGATATGAACAAGGTAACAAGGTATGTTTGTTAAAGAAATCCCTTTATGGTTGAAGCATCACCTAGGCAATGGTATAGGAGGTTTGATGACTATATGCTGAGCAATGGGTTCAAGCGTAGCAGTTACGACAGCTGCGTATATTACAGGAGTTATGCACCAGTAGTATATCTATCTATTGTTATATGCAGACGAAATGTTGAATTGGCTTGTAATAGCAAGGCTTGAGATGGGTCCTACCAAGTCTTTTGCTTAAAAAGGAGTTCGACATGAAAGAGCTCGGGGAAGCAAAAAAGATTTTTAGTATGGAGATCGTCAAGGATCGGAGTCGCAAGATTTTGAGGGTGTCACAATCCGGGTACGTTTCTAAGATTTTGAATAATTTTAGAATAGACAAATGAGAAATACGTTAAGAGGCCTGGTGGTCACTCAAGCTTCGGTTCGAAGATTGTCCGGTTTAAGGATGTGATGTTGAAAGGATGAGTAATGGTGCCATATGCAAATGCGGTTGGGAACTTTAACTACTTGATGGCGTGCCCGAGTCAGACATAGCGTATGCGGTAGTGTGTATAGCAGATATATGTCGAATTCGGTAAAAAATCATTGGGAACAGTGAGGGATTTTGAAATATTTGCTGGGTACGCAAATTGTGGGTTTGGTGTGTGGGACAAATCGTGGCAACCATGTGGACGTAACAGGTTTTGTTGATTCAGACTACGCTAAGGATCCGGATAAAGGTAGGTCTATCACGGGTTACGCATTTTTGGTACAGGGATGTGTTGTAAGCTGGAAGGCAACGCTACAACACGTGGTGGCTCTTTCAACTACAGAGGCGGAGTATATGGCTCTTACGGAGGCTGTGAAGGAAGCTATTTGGCTAAGGGGACTTGAAGAGTTCAGCCGTAAGCTTAACACTGTGGCAGTATTAAATAGTGATAATCCAGTTGAGCGATTCACTTATCGCGAAATCATGTTTTTCATGAAAGGACTAAGCACATCAATGTGCGTTATCACTTTATCAGAGAGGTCTTGAAAGCAAAGACGGTTAAAGTTCTGAAGGTGGGTACTGAACACAATGCTGCGGATGCCTTGACGAAGGTGGTACCTGAACTCAAGTTACAACATTGCTTGGAGTTGCCTGAATGTGTGTAGGCTAATATAAAGCCTAAGGTAAAAATTGTTGTGTTTAGTCTTTATTTTAAAAAAAGTCCAGGGTAGTCAAGTGTTAAGTTTTCGTGAGGGTTTTAATAGCCTACAGAATGGAATATTAAAACACTCGCCCGTGTTTATTTACAACCTTACCTACTAACTTTTGCATATATATTCTCTGTTCAACTTTCCATCATCTTTCGGCTTGGGGTAACAACAACGACCGACTTTATCATCGGCAACTTAAAATGTTTTTTTTTTTACAATTCTATAGTTTCTTTTGCCAAATGTTTGTGTCCATTCAGTTTTTCGGATCTTTAATTAATCGAACGGATGTCCTTCGCCTTATTTTGCTAAGTAACTAAATAAATATAATATTGATTTGCTTCCATGTTAATGCTTTTTCGTAGAACTTCCGAATGTGTTCGTCAAATGCTACAAACTATCAAATTATTAAACCAATACTTGAAAATACAAGCTTCTTTTGAAAATAGTTTATATGTAAAGGTTGTTTATGTAACTTTATGCTTTTTCTACTACCCAACAAAAACTCATTTTCAGCGTATCTTTTTTCTTTGGCGCCATTCGGAAAATATTTTTGATTTGAGTCAACTCCTGCACTTGTCAGCTATCAAAAGTCTGTTCCATTTCCATCCCATAGGAAAAGCTTTTTTGCCCTGCAATTAATTATTTACTCTCTTACTTATCAAAATTCAAACATCTCTTCAAAACATTATACGATTAGGTATAATAGGTATACCAGGCATCTGGGCTTGGGCCGTATTATCACAATGTTCTTTGGGCTAAACCAAACAACTAAATAAATAAAAAGTATAACGGGCCGAAACTAAGCCCGGGCTCATACTAGCACGACTCGAAAGTAACAACACGAAAGTGAATCAGCCACAAGCTGCTCTCACAGCCCTTCCGCGGACCAACTAACGTCAGCGGAAGAGAATCCACGTCCGCAGTCATGATTACCACGGACCCTTGTCCGACATGGGTCCCACTCTGGCAGTTACGATTATAGGCGAAATACTAAGAAACCCTAGTACTAGACCCCTATAAAAGGAGTCATCTGACACACCCAAAAGGTACAGTGTACTAATTCATTTTTACACACACATACTCTGACAACATGATTTCTTACTCACACGTCGGAGTCTAATCGTGAGGTCCGTCCCCACGGTAAGGCTAACAGTTTGCCTTTATCTGTGCAGGAAATCATTTCAATCACTTGGTTTAGTACAAGATCCAACCTCTAGAGAGCTTGAAGGTTCGGCCCAACAAGTGATCTCAGCCCATCTCATACCTCATCACGCATTCTGTACTAACAAGTTGGCGTCATCCGTGGGACCTAAAATACAACAACGTTTTCTAAAATACTCATCATGAGCACTCACGAACAAACTCCCCTAAGCCAACCCACGTCCGCCGTGCGAAATACGCTAGGGAAGGAGCCAGTTCCGCAAGACTCGGGCATGGCAGCTTCGGATGTAGCCCTGCGAGAATACTGCGACAAAAATTACCATCAGCTTTTGCCAATCATAGCAGAGAAAATGCACCAAGAGAAGGTTCAACAGGATAAGTTGAAAGCGGTGAAAGCACGTCTCAACTTTGGCGATGGTTCCAAAAGGAACTCAAAGACGCATGACGAATCACAGTATTCGAAATCAAAAACGCCAACCACTAAAGAAGAACTAAGAAAAAGGCAAAGGCACAAACGCTCTCGTAGCCCACAACTGACCGGTAGCGTCTTTTCAAGGCTAAATCGAGATAGGTCAGTGTCCCCCAGGCGAAGGTCAAAAGAAAGAAAGGAAGGTGGCATGTTTAAAAGGTTAGGAAACAAAGGAAAAAACATGTCCGTACATTCTGAAAGCCGTTACCTAAGTTCCCGATCAAGGGAGACGGACGCGGCTCCTAAGAGACGCTACCACGGAGGGACATCGTCCCGGATTACGAAAGGGTTCTCCGAAAGTAAAGATAGCGGAGAGGGACATTAGAAGTCAAAGTCAAAATGGCAAAAGTCGAGTATCGGGGAGGACGATCTATCCCAGCCATGGGTATATGCGGAAACGAATCCTTTCACACCCAGGATCCGTTACTTTGATTTTCCGAAAACCCGAATGCCTAGTCACATAAAGACATATGACGAAAGCGAGGACCCAGAAGATCACTTAAAAATCTTCCAAGCGGCTGCAAAGACGGAACGATGGGCGATGCCAACGTGGTGTCATATGTTCAATTCCACACTCACTGGAAATGCAAGAGTGTGGTTTGATGACCTTCCTCCAGAATCCATTGATAGTTACGATGACCTAAAGAAAGTATTCCTGGAGAACTACCTCCAGTTGGGAGCTGAATGTACTTGATGGTGTGCACGAGGCCAAACATAGTGTATGCGGTAAGTGTAGTTAGTAGATATTTGGCGAATCCAGGTAAAAATCATTGGGAAGCAGTGAAGTGGATTTTGAAATATTTACGGGGCACTTCAAACGTGGGATTGGTGTTAGGAATTCAGTTTTGAGTGAAGTGACGACCATTATCGATCTCACGAGCCTTTGTAATAGTTAGACAATATTATGTAATAATTAGTAAGCTAACAGGGCCGGCTTATATAAGGCCTAAGGAAAGCCCGGTCTGACCCATCTCATGTAAGTATATTAACCCTCTCCATACATGGAGAGGGTGTTGGTTGAATGCATTTTCTCACAATCTTGTGTGTGTTTTTGAGTGTGTTCTCCCATCCACTCTCTTTAGCTTCTCTCTCTAAAGTTATAAGTGCGTGTGAAATTAATATCCTTCAATTGGTATCATTCGCCATGGTTTGATCTTAGGGCAATAAGTGTTTCGTGATTTGTTTGTGGTTATTTTTTTTGTTTTCAAGCTTATTTTGGGATAAATAAGCCACGACTATAATTTTTTTTAACTTATGTTGTCTTGTGTTTTGCTAAACTATTACAAAACCAAAACTGTTTATGGGCCGTTTCTTTTAAAATCTTCTATTCACAACTAATTTGTCTTGGGCCGTATCTTATGATATGGAGGTTTATGTTTGATGTCGTGTCTTGTTTTTTATTATATCTCGTATACTGTTTCAGTATCAGATTTAATATACTTATAACATAAAGTTTCTTTCATTTTAGGCTTATTGTTTTTAACTGTTTCAAATCTTACTACGTAGGAAAACAATTTTTTTATATAAGTTTTTTATGCACGTTGGGTTGGAGTTTTAGCTTATTGTCAAAAAAGGTTTCGTGGGTTTCTGTTGTCTAGGCTTATTCGGTTTATTTCGAGCTTATTGGGGTTAAAACAAGCTTATATTTTCTGGTTTGGTTATCTTATTGTGGTCTACACGATTTGTGGAACGAAACAAAGACAAACTTGGCTAAAAAGAAGAGAAGAAAAAGATGTGTTCAAGGTGTTTGATTTTTTGTTGAATCAAACTACTAAGAAGATACTAAGAACCGAACAACTTGTTATCATATGGAACCGAATAACTCCTTTTCTTTGTAAACCGAACAACAAGTTTCTTTGAGTACCGAACAACTCATTTTTCATTGACAACCGAACAACTTTGAGTACCGAACAACTTGAATCCTTTTGGTACCGAACAACTTTGAGTACCGAACAACTCGAATCCTTGTGGTACTGAACAACTAGAATCACTTAAAATGACTTGCTATTATTTCAGATAGCAACCCGGTCATCATCTTAAAGGCAAGTATTTCAAAAAAAACTTGACCTCTCAACGGGAATTTATTCTCGGGCATGGTCTACTTTATGAGCATCCAAACGCTTGTGTTTACTTTGCAACACAACCCGTGCTTCCTATATACAAATTAATGTACGTATCAGTGCATTTCTTTATCAAAATAAGAGAAATCTTATTCTTATTGGTAAAAAATTATCTTCACAATGAATCAGTGTTTTTAGTAATCACAAAAAAGATTTTCAAAGACAATTCGACCACTCAAACAATGACAACAGCTCTTTAAATAGAAAACAGGTCATCATTTGAGGGGGAGAATATGTTATCCAATAATCTTTTAAAATGGTCTTTCAAAATAAGTCACGGAATAAACGGATAAAGTTTTTGATAATGACGGGTCACAATTTCAAGGGGAGTTAATTTATATTAACTATAAGAGCTTTAGATGTCATTTATTTCAAACTTTAGGGACTTATTTGCAATTTAAGACTTAGTTGATTCTCATGAAATAGATTTAAGCTTAACAATTCTTCGAACACGATCTCAAATATATGTGCGTACTAGATTTTGCTGATTCCGAGGTATCAAAACCAGCAAGGGGGAAGGAATAGATATACAAGAAAGATAATGAGTACACGTGATAGAATTCATACCCTATTCTCATTTTAGGTCATTCCAGGAAGACAAATGTCATAACCGCAGAGAAAATCAGTGCTTTAACTTGTTACTTTCGAGTGCACTATTTCATCCACATGGGGGAAGAGATATCTTGTTATTTTTTAGTATGCATCATTTGAGTTCTCAGGGGAAGTGTTGGGAGAATAATTATTTAAAATGTGAAAAGAGCTCTTTCTGATTCAATTAATGTTTTACCCAATCAGTTAATCACTAAGCTTATTTTTAAAATGAGTAGAATTAGTTGACAAAAGAGGTTTACATAGGTTTGATAAGTATGATGTCCTTAAGTTAGTCAGTATTCTGCAGAAAGAAATGAGTACATTTGGGACTTAGTTTACTTAGGTGTTATCATTTCGACTACTTAGAGGGAATAATTGTGACTTCCGGGACTTAGTTGACTTTGGTGTTTCAATTTATATCATCTCTATTATGTAAGGAGAAATACGGACATCCGGGACTTAATTGACTTTGGTGTTAAGGTTTCGAATTAATTGTGTACTTCAGATGTTTTGGCTTTTTACATCAAGACTTCTTAATGCAGCCTGCAAGAAATCTTTGAATCTACTCAAGAAAAGATTGTTGATTCGGGGGGAGCTAAGACAACTTCCAAAAGGAGATTATTGAGGCAGACTACAGATTGTTGTCGTGGATAGAATGACTTTGTCATTTTCGGTTTGAACATATTCAGGTCCTGTCTCATACATAGTCTTGTGAATATATATATATATGTAGTGTAGACTTGAAAATGGTCAATATAAGTAGTGCTTGAGTACTAATTTTTAAGAATTTCTTAGTAAATTCAAAATCTTTTAAAATTATCGTACTCGGCACTATCTTATATACCCTCAAATATTGAGGAGGGGCATTAAAATGTTCTTTATATGGCTTGTGAATAATTGGAACATTTCTCTCCCTGTAAGCATTAAAATGTTCTTTAAGATCTCAAGTGTTCGCTAACCCATATATGTGCTAAACTCTTTCGATTAATCGATGCACATATGAAGGGGGAGGAAATGGTTACGTGATTGGCGGAAATGTGGAAGTATCAAAGACCGACCATTTAAATTATTGTATTAGAGTTATAAAGAGGTTAAGTTCAGGTATCCATTCCCATGATCCATCCAGAACCATAGGGATCTACCCAGGGATATTCCACTAGATAGTGTAGTAGTCCTTAGGTATGAAAAAAAGAGTAAAAGTGAGAATAAGGGAAAAGTGTCGACTGAGATGGAGCTAGTACTGGAACAAACTTAACAAGGTACTAGTTATGAAGTCTCGGTAAGCGCTGAAAGGGTTGAAGAATTAAATAGAAAAAATAAGATAAAAGGTGAAAAGAAAGAAGCCCTCCTTATACTTAAACAGAAACCGGGTCAATACATCTGCTGTCAAGAATCACAAAGATGATTGCTGACATTGAAGACTGACATCATAGACCCAGTGATGCAATGCACAACCCTCCCTAGCCACTCAGAATCTCTTAAAAGATTTCTGTTTTATTTCTCACGGAGATTACACGCATTTCTATTAACTTTCTTACTCCGAGTTAGTTGGTATTGAATAGGTGGCAGTCTGCTCCAGCCTTCGATCACTAAAACCAAAGTGCACATTGAGTCTAGAGCCAAGAGATCATCCATAAATCTCATTAGGACACTTGTCAAAGATTATGCTTGTTATTTCACACAATGTGAATAACGAGAAATATATAAATAGTCATACGCATTATCCTTGTGATTTTGCCAGAGCATCTGAGTGATACTTAAGTATTCACAGTGAAGATGGAAATCCTGCTTGAGCCAACATCTAACAAGCTCATGGTAGGTGACTTGTGCGATTCTTATGAATCAAACTTGTGACAACTGGAAAGCAACAATGGTGCGATTCTATATGAATCAAACTCGTTCCAGGTTATGGATCGACGATTAATGAATTTTGAATTGATTAAAACTCTCGATGTGTCACAAAACCACTTTAGCAAGTGATGCGTCGATTGATTTTCAAATCAATTTTTCAATTCAAACGGTGAGACAGTAACTCGGTGGTTCACTCATATCGTGTTGTCTGCTTTGAGACGTTCCGGTAATGAGAACATACTGAATTTGATGAATCTAATACATATGTGTTAGAAAGATTCGATACTTCAGCTGGAAATACTGTGAATGAGATTCTTCTTAAATTGAATCTACCTGATCACAGGTCGATCCTCACGGATTCGAAGGTTACTCCAACCAAACATGGGCGAATGACAAATCCATATTCGTCCCCCCGCTTTATTGCTAACTGTTTTAATGCAGGATACTTAAAGATGGTCATGGAGGTACCTGGTTCCAGCTGACTCACAGATTCATAGCCACATGCTCATACCCGACCGACAAACATAAAAACATCATAAAAGCTCAAGTACATGTTTCAAGACTTCCGCTACTCTGATACCGTGCGTCTTTCTTGAAGTGGCAAAGCATTAAAGTCAAAGAATTTCAAAGAAGTTTCTGTCACTCTTATAACCGAACGTTTTTCTCTATAAGTGACGAACTGTTAAAGTTAAAGAACTTCAAGAAAGACGCATCATTAAAGCTTTCAAGCTATCAAATCAAGAAAGGTATGAGCATGTCGGTCTAAAAGTTACGAGTTTACAAGATGACAAAGTTTACAAGATGGCGAAAAGAGATTATGCTTGGTTGATGATCTCAATGTGCTCAAAATCACATATTCACATTCAAGTCAAGCTAAAGGAACAAGCTCAAGCCTAAAGTCTATAGATCACTACATATTTCATAAGACAAAAGATCAACTATTACACAAAAATGACTCAAGATCAAGACAAGAAGCTTTAACGATTAATGATTAAGGTCACAAGGAGAGATATCTATGATCACCCCTTAGGGGGAGATTGTTAGGAACACATAAAGTGTTGATCATTTATGAGATCTCAACGATCGTCCCTTAGGGGGAGATTGTTAGGAACACATAAAGTGTTGATCATTTATGAGATCTCAACGATCGTCCCTTAGGGGGAGATTGTTAGGAATTTAGTTTTGAGTGAAGTGACGACCATTATCGATCTCACGAGCCTTTGTAATAGTTAGACAATATTATGTAATAATTAGTAAGCTAACCGGGCCGGCTTATATAAGACCCAAGGAAAGCCCGGTCCGACCCATCTCATGCAAGTATATTAACCCTCTCCACACATGGAGAGGGTGTTGGTTGAATGTATTTTCACACAATCTTGTATGTGTTTTTGAGTGTGTTCTCCCATCCACACTCTCTCTAGCTTCTCTCTCTAAAGTTATAAGTGTGTGTGAAATTAATATCCTTCAATTTATGTATGAGACTGATCGTGGCAACCATGTGGACGTAACAGGTTTTGTTAATTCAGACTACGCTAAGGATCCGGATAAAGGTAAGTCTATCACTGGTTACACATTTTTAGTACAGGGATGTGTTGTAAGCTGGAAGGCAACGCTATAACTAGTAGCTCTTTCAACTACAGAGGCGGAGTATATGGCCCTTATGGAGGCTGTGAAGGAAGGTATTTGGCTAAGGGGACTCTTGGAAGAGTTAGGCATGAAGCTTAACACTGTGGCAGTTAATTGTGATAATCAGGGAGCGATTCACTTATCATGGAATCATGTTTTTCATGAGAGGACTAAGCACATCAATGTGTGTTATAACTTTATCAGAGAGGTCGTGGAAGCAAAGACGGTTGAAGTTCTGAAAGTGGGTACCGAACACAATGCTACGGATGCCTTGACGAAGGTGGTACCTAGACTCAAGTTACAACACTGCTTGGAGTTGATAAGTGTCGATGTAGGCTAATATGAAGCCTAAGGTGGAAATTGTTATGTTTAGTCATCATATTAGCATATTAATAAGTCCAAGGGTCTTAGTGTTAAGTTTAAACTTATATTAGCCAAGTGTAGTAGGATTAGGAAACGTTTCTTTCTTTCTTTTCCTTTGTATCAGCCGACTATTCTCCTAGGTGTATTAGGAGTCGGTTTTACCTCCCCCTCATCTCTATAAAAGGAGGTGAGAGGGAGGGGTTTTTGTACGTCATTCTTTCAAGGTTTAATACAAAGTTCAGTTAAACCATCTTGTGTCTTCTTTACTTTACTGTCATAATATATAAGCTGCAGGTTGTGTGTTCGTCTTCAAGATTCGAAGTTCCACGCTAGATTTCCAGGGTGTAGGAAGTTCATACTACATTTTTAAACTTTAAACATATACATTCTCACACGCCTTTATAATTTGTTAGAATAGAATACGTAAAAGAAATTAGTTATATTTGAGATAACCTTTATATTTTGTTAGAATAGAATACGTAAGGAGAAATTAATTATAGTTAGAATAGAATACGTAAGGAGAAATTAATTATAGTAAATATTAAAAAAAAAGAGATTAATTATAGTTAGAATAGAATACGTAAGGAGAAATTAATTATAGTAAATATTAAAAAAAAAAGATTAAGAAAGATGTGCATACATTTTCAAACTTTAAACATAGATTTTCATGTATACACTATCTTCCTAAACCTCAGATCATTTCAATTTATGTCATAGATATAAACTTACTTTCTTTTAAAATTCCCAACGATGTGGGATATGTTAAAAATGAAAAATATGCTACCAAAACCATTTTTCAACAATTATACCCATAAAACAATGCAAGTGATCATCCCAAATTACAGCAAGCAAGTATTGTGTATCTAAATACTTATTCGTCGAAAATTCTGTTCTAGGTTGTGGCTTCCAATATCTACGGGGCCAAACATCCATTTGAGTCAACATACAATCTCTACTACATATAACGGATGTAGCTTCATTTGTTGAAAATTCAACTGTTAAAACTTACAGTAATTTTATTCAAGTAATGTATTCACAATATTAATGTGTAACCCCATTATGTACTCGGCTGGCATGAGTTTTATTCTAGGAATAAGTGTATATTGCTAAGGAAAGTATTGAATGTATTGCCAAAACTAATGAAAGTATTGCCAGTTGCTGGAAAAGTATACACGGTGGAATGAATGACATAGATATACATCGATCAGATCCTTATCCCTCTCAGATTATGTTTCGGGTTGTGGTCTTGGCCAATACCTATTATCACAGATTCATTCAAATTTCCATACAATTCCATGTTACATTTTTTCAATACATTTAATTGTTACTAACATCAATCCATTTATAATAACGTGTAAGAGTGAATACTTTGTACATGTTTGGTTGCTTGATCGACCTTGAAAGCTTTAGTTCTACAATTAGTCGTTCTCACGCATCAATAACGACATCTATCTTCTATCTTTTGATTACATTATTATATCAAATTTGTCTCTAAAATTATGTCCGTACATATTATTCCTAATAAATCATTGCTATATTAAAT
>BQNB010075508.1:0-31446 GCA_026074375.1 Tanacetum coccineum
TTTTTATAAGATAATACATTTCACGACGATTCCGAAAAGGTAACAAACTTGTCGAACGGATTTATAACGAAAAAGTTACGTTAAAAACGAGTTATACGTTAATTAAACGGAGTTTATAAAATAATTTTTATAAAAACTTATTCAAACAGCAAGTATGTTATTTTTATCAACTAAAACACATTTTTAGGATTCTAAAATGATAAGAATCATGATTTTTCGATTTATAACGAATAAGTTATGAATTTCGCGGGTTTTCGGTAATTAAAAGTTTATAAAAATAATTTTATAAACTATGAACAGTAAAAACACTATTCATGACAGAAAGTTATATTTTTGTAAACCTCATAAAATTATAGAACTTTCAATTACGAAGCTATAACGAATAAAATACGACATTTACGGGTTTTACGACAACAAATACGATTTAAATAAAACTCATGTCTGGTGTGAACAGTAAAAGTTACTGTTCATCAGGGGACCAAAATTATGAAAATGTCAAATATCGATAACCCGTCTTAATACGAAAAGATGGGCATAAGAAACGCGAGAAACGGACTTAAAACGTGAAAGTTATGGCGATTTTACCAAAAGTATGTTTATAAACATTTTAATTTTATAAACATGTTTTCACTCAAACAAATAGATGGTGATTAGCTAAATAGACTTATGCATAGTATAGGTTACTCATTATGATCAGTACTTATACGACCTTAAATTAAATAGGTTGCATTCTACGATTTGCGTGACGCGTTATTTGCGATATACTTGGCATTTACTCACTCAAGGTGAGTTCATAGCCCCACGTTTTACATGTTTTTGTTTTATAAGTTTTTGGGGTGAAAAACATGCAATGCTTTACAATTGGACACAAGTGGTTAAGTTTCATGTTATGATTACGTGTTGCCTAAGTAGCGATAACCCATATCTGAGCCCATTATCATGAACTGTCAATCGCGGGATTGTGAGCGCGAATGTTATTAATAGATCTATTGGGATTGACATCCCCGTTCGGGTGATTAGCTATCACTGGACAAACGAACGTATACCATGTCGAATATAGGATGTTGCGGGTTAGAACATCATCACGGGCAATGTAGGTCATTAATTTGGTATTCATACATGTCAAGCTTCAGTGTCATGAGCTTAGAGCAACGTAATTACATTTATATGATGTCTGCATCTGTTGCATTATCATACACTTGGGAAATCTTGTGGTCCTACAATATATGATTTATCAAACCTATGAATTCACCAACATTATTGTTGACGTTTTAAAGCAATGTTTTTCAGGGGATCAGTAAGCACGAGGTACAAGGGATACATTGGTGGTTTTGATTGGGTTATCATGCATTAAAGATTTCATCGCATTACATTTTGTATAACTGTATGGGCTAAAAATCTTTGTACTTTGAACAAGTGGACAAGTGAAGCTTCGGCTTATGTAACAAATACTTTGTTAAATCCAATGTATCAGTTTTTAAACGACTTTTAGGTCGTTCTATATACATCTTGTGTTATTGATCTATGAAGTAACACGCCCCGGACCCTTATTCCGCTTCGACCCAATTTGGGGGTGTTACATCATCGTTGCCTGAATCCACCCGAACACGTGCTAAACACCCAAACATCTATGCCAACTGCATTTTACACATTAACCACATAGGTAGCTTAAGATTTGTGTTCATAAGCCAAGCCAAATGCCAGCTCGCATCCTACTCTTCAGCCTCGCCCGAACCTACCAGAAATCCAACCCAACACGCACCCAATTAATAGACTATACTAATTATTATCCTATAACTTTTAGTTAAATGTCTTTATTTTCCATGCCAGTCATATTATTGATATTTAAAAAACAAAATAAAAAACCCTAAACTTTTCAATAAGCAGCTTATTTCAAACTGCTTTTTTTAACAGGAAACTAAAATTAGCAAGGAAAAATAAACATCAGCTAAGCAATAAACATAGAAACCAAAACCCCTAATCTTCCATGGCTTCAACTTATTTTTTTAAAAATTTCCGCACAAAATAAGTCCTTTGAGCATAAAAGTATGTTAAAACAAACTTCAAAATATTTTTAAAATAAATTTACAGAGGTACCTGATGTAGCATGTTAGGAGACAAACCAAAGCCAATCCATTATATTCTCCTCTTTTAATGGCAACTGAACACCCTTGTAGTTGCAAACAACCAGATATCAAATCATCAAAACCATGCAAGCAAGGCCAAAATCTTAAACATACCAAATCTGGAATTTTGTAGCGTTGGGGTGTGTTTCAGTAAGAAAATGGAGAGATGATGTGTGTGATTTAGCGGTTTTTGAAGGTGTGTGTTTTAGATGTGAGTGGAGATGAATCAATGAGTTGGGTGCATTATGTGAACACACGTGGTAATAATAATAAAAGGTCGGGTCAGGTTTAGTTTGCAGTATTAATCCTGACGGGTTCCGGTGGGTCGACTCAGTTCCCAACGGGTTTCGAGGAGCAGCATTTAATGACCATTGCTGCCTTTTAATTAAATTAGATAATAATGCCCATTTAAAAACTTTTAACATCTTATTTAAGATATAGACACTCAAACCACCTAAATATAAAAACCACTCACTTACAAAAAATATCACAAACTAACCTACCACAATCCTCTTTTCTAACAAAAACACACAAACTCACCATCCGCCCCATCCTCTTGGTTTTTTTATATTTCAAAAACTCAAACACCAGTTTATTCAGATGTCCCTACTACTATGTTATGATCTCACTACGACTAACAAAAACACACAAACTCATCCGACCCATCATCTTGTTTTTTTATATCTCAAAAACTCAAACACCAGTTGATTCGGATGTCCCTACTACTAGGTTATGATGCCTCTACTAACACCGCCACCTCCATCAACTACTTCCACCCCCAACACCACTAGTTCTAACTAAAACTAGTGGTGTTTGAGTTTGGTGGTTTAGTTGATGTTTTAGTGGTTCAGGTGGTGTTTTAGTGGTTTGGTCGTGTTTTTAGTCTTTATGTGTTCTATCTTTGACTAGATTTATCCATATGTAACTGGATATTTCATAATCTAACTGGTTTGGTATTTTTAGTTTTGAGGTTTGGTGTGTTTTTGTGACAACCATGGCTTGAGCAGGTTAGTCAAACCGTTAGTGTTGATTTAGGTGCCTGTTGCAATGTATGATTTATGTGATTTTATGTGTTTATGTGTGTTTATATGTGTTTATGAGGTATTGGTAATCAATCTATTGAGTGTGATCATCTCCATGAGATTGGAATGGGGTAAACTTGTTTGGGTTCATTTCGTTCACTTTTGAGTGACAAGGAAATGATTATTGAGATTTGAGCGTTTCTGTGTTAAATGTGTAAGTATTATTATTACGTATACTTATTTTTGTGTTAGTAATCTAAGATAGGTTTAGATTTTAAGTGGTAAGTTAAGAAAAATGTAAAAGTTTTATTTTAGCAAAGTTAGGTTGAAAATGAAAAAGTAAAAAGTTATTTTTGAAAGTCTAGTGAATTTCGTTTATGTAAAAAGGTATAGTCAAATGTCATTTAGAGTCGTTTTATTAGGGGAAAATGATATGTGATTAAACACATATCTAAAATTCCCCATACTAAGCTATTGTCGTGTCCTCACGCAATGTCATAAATTGAAAACCAAAAATTTCAGCGCGAGCCTTACCTAATTGACGCGTCGAAGTAGCTAAGTGTTCATCCAATGGGATTAAGAAATCATTAGTTTTGAAAAGCTCCCTGTTTTACCATTTTTACAAATATACAAACACTTATTCTTATCTTTTTTTATTATTTTAAGGATCACGAAACAAGAACAATAAAAAGATAAATTCATCGTCCTTTATTTTTTTTATAATTTTAAGGATCACGAAACAAGAACACTACTCATAAATGCTAATTGTGTAAGCAAAAACTTAACTTTTTGCTCCCTTATTCCTAAATCCTCTAAAGATTATATTTATTATTTGTGACAAATAAACTAATGTCTTATAAAGTAAACCTAGTTTAGACCACAATTAGTTTGAAATCCTTTCCTAAAGAGACGATATGGTGAGAATAAGGTCCACATTAAGGTTCTACTTTCGCATGATTTAGGGGTTATCCTTTTTATTTCATCCGAAACAACTCAACTACGAGTCCAGAGATGGAGGCTTTATTAAGATAACCCTGGAGTCAAAATTTGGGCTTTTTACGAGAGATGATTCATTATTGTAACATTATTAAACCTCGTTCCTTTAAACAACCTCGCCCACAAATCGTATGCGAGAGGAGCCGACCATGGTCTAGGATCTTATTTCGATCTCGGTGAATCCTCGACCATTTAGAATGCTGCAACATCATTGTGAGCCAGGCAAGATGCATCAAACGTTTACAGTCTCGGATTTAATACTATGTGCCCTTATTTAAAGACTGTCACATCGTGTTGTGAGCAGGCAAGAGGCAGGTAAACATTTATCACCCATAGTTTTTATTATTATTATTATTACCTCCACCCTTTAAATGACTACCACATCGGTTATTAGCCGGCAAGAGGTAGTGGTCTTATTTCGGCTTCGGTTTATTACATAACTATTATTATTATAGCCAAATTTCAAGTCCTGTGGTCATTTAACTACCTAGACAACGGTAGCGAGCCGTCAGGAATCGGTAGCCTATTTCCCCACAACACTGACAAAACCTCGATGTGTACCTTACTTTCACCAGAAGGAATCTCTACGAAGTAATTTAAACTAAGAATCGCAAAAACCTAAAGTAACTTTATTTATTCAACAATTATATAATGTTTATTAAGCTGATGGGAGCAAAAAGCCACAATTAACCTCTATGAGCTCTAAAGAGATCCAACTACTCTATGTTTAGCATCTAACTTATATAAAACTCTATCATTTCTCGTTCTTCACAAATTTAAAATCTTTACTAAAAAGATCCGCGAATGCTTAGTCTAATAAAACAAGCTTTGCATATTTAAAGTCCTACATGGAAACTTGCAAACTCTTGGCTTTTTATAAGCTAGAATTCGCGTTTTAAAGCTTCTTTTAAAGACTAGCAAAAGCTTAAATTTATATAAGTTAAGGGGCAAGCTAGAGCGCAACATGCTCAATCAAGTCAAAATTTATTAAATCAAAAACACTTATTCTATTTTTGAATTTTTTTTAATTTTGGCCTAAAATCACATATTTTTGGTGGTAAAACGGGGTTACGTGAAGACAAGGCAAATGCAAGTAAGATCAAATCGAAAGATCCCCCCATACTAGAACTAAACATTGTCCTCAATGTTTAAAAGGGTCTCTACATAAATCTAAAGCCGTTTATTAATTATGCTAATAGATAAACGTTAATCAATAAGATCTAGGATATCGGATTCCCATATATAAGCATGCAAAGGATAGAAGCTCGATTAAACGATGGACAAAACCACGAGCACGAGAGTCTTCATAATCCAGGGCAATCATGGACATAAAACACAAACCACGAAACAAGAGAAAAGAAGAGGCGAGCCTCCTCACGTCACACTTATTCATAAATATTATACTAATATACTACTACTAGGGATAAGCATGGGTTGCCACCCACGAAGCGCTTGTTTTTGTTAACCGAGTCACAAGCCTGACTCGACCCCGAATTTAGTGGTCCATGGGGAAAGTTTGGAGATCTGGGACAACCATAGGTGGTATGTCCCCTCCAAAATAGTGTTTAAGTCTATGACCGTTCACCTTAAAGTTTGGTCCATCGGTTTGAGATAACTCGATGGTTCCATAAGGGAAAACTTGAGCAACGGTGAACGGTCCAGTCCAACGAGTTTTTGAGCTTGCTCAAGAAAATCTTTAATCGATAATTGAAGAGAAGAACTCGATCACCAACGTTAAAAATGCGGTTCTTAATCTTGGAGTCATGAATCTTCTTCGTTTTCTCTTTGCAGATTAAAGAATTCTCGTAAGCTTGATCCCGGAGTTCGTTTAATTCATTCATTTGAACTTTTCGGTGATCACCCTGTCACACCCCCAAACGGGGCCTGGACGGAATACGTGTCTGGGGGCGTGACGTCATAATATACATCACACAAGATACAAAGAACGACCACTAAATGGACGTTTTGAAAATCATAACTCGTTGTATTTATTAAAAATAAATAAATCTTACAAGATTTGAAGTGAAATTTAAAACGTTGCGGAAACATAATTAAGTTTTTAAAAGACAACGAGTATGAATGATAATAAAGTCTTGAAAGATGATATCATATTGCACGTAGACTCCACATAACACATCAGAGAAGTCCAAAGCTAAGTACCTGAAAAACATGCTTAAAACGTCAACATAAAGTTGGTGAATTCATAGGTTTATTTCAAACGTAATTAGTGTGGAACCACAAGTTAACAACAAGTGTCTGCGACAGTTTATAAACAGATACAACATCACATAAAAAGGTATTTTATGTTTTGCACTAAGCTCATGACACCTGAATCTAATACTAAAGGATAGATGTACAGTGCTATATAGGGCTTATGCCTTCAGGTGGTCTGACCAAAATACCCACCTAACTATTGTCGACAAAGACATATATCCGTTAGTTCTTGGAAGTCTCGAACTAGTAAGTGCTTCTTACCCGGATAGGGATAATTAGTCCCAATAGATCTATTTATTCACTCGCGCTCACTTAACCAACAGGACGGTTACAGCAATTAACGGTTCATGATAATTCGGGCAATAGTGGTCTAATCGCTACTTAGGCAACACGTAAACGGGGAATTTCTCACGTATAGTACTTGTGTCCAATTTTAAAAACAAGCAATGTTTCTCACCCCAAGTTATAAAACAGTTATTCAAAACAAGTAAAAGTGGGGCTATGAACTCACCTCGAGTTGGTGAAATGAAAGAGTAAACGTCTAGGAATATGATCACACAGAAACGAATGACGGTACACGAACGCAACCTAAGAGAATATAGGTTTCGACTTAGAATCGGATCGATAGGAAAATACGGATATTGTACAAATGTTTACGTAAAAATACTTTTGTAAATGTCCTTATAATTAAAACGTTAGTGATCGGTTTTGTGGTTGAAGGTATAATAAACAAATATATAAAAATTATATAAAAAAATAAAAATATATATATATATAGTATATCTATATTGACCGGCATTCAAACCGCCATAATCCCATATAATTATTTAAAACCTTTGGATAAAAATGTTTATATCTTTAATATCACACTACCATGGAATGTCAACCATGCTAGTGCTACCTCTCAACACGAGCACTGCTTAACTGTCGGTATTTAAATTACATATGTATGTAGAAAACATAAATATGTATTTTAATGTATTTATATAAGTTAAGTATACTTATTTAATACATTTTCTTAATTAAATCTTAGTATATAATTCATACAAAATTTCGGCATGACCCGTTCGTATTTACATGTTTTCCAAAGTCATAGACTTTAATAAAAACTCACTTTCAATTTACATTTCACAAGTTCGATCAATAAAAACTCTTTATACTAGTCCGATAAGCAAAAGTATTAAATAAGTCCATGGTTCATCAATAAGCATCGAAAGCTCTAATAAGCCAAACAACAAATGCCGAGCCCTAAGCTATGAAGTTAAGCTCGCGGTTCATGGACTTTTTGATGTGGGACGTGGCTTAAAAGCCCAATAAGCTATATTCGAGCTTATTTATTAAGCCGAATAAGTTTATCATTTGTCCTTTCAAAATAAGCTAGAAAATAAGCTAACAAATATAAGCCAAAACAAAATAAGCTAAACAAACACTTCTTCCTTCTTTTTCTATTTTGGGCTGAACCAAATAATAAGCCCAATAAGCTCGAAATAATCAAAATAAGCTTTTCCAAAAGCTTTATAACATAAGCTGAATATAATAAGCTACAACATACCATTTTTATTACACGAAAATAACCACGATCACAAAACTATGATTTCCTTATATTTCTTTTTATTATTTTCGATATATATATATGTAACCTTTTAAGGTTTATGTAGTTTTAAAATCTTGTTTTCACAAAATAAATTGCACAACTATCATGTATGCATCAAGATGATTAGGAAAGTACAAGTTATTCAAAGATTAAGAGACTTACAAAAAGAAGTGGTTTAGAAGGATGATTGATGAGTAGAAACAACCCAAATGTTGTTTAACTAATACCCGAATGATACAAATGATCAAACCTTCAACAAATCTTCAAGAGTTTTTTATTAAGGATGAAAAGTTTATGGATTTACATATGTGTGTGTGTTTTTCGTGGGCTAGAGAGAACAAGAGAGCAAAAGAAAACTCAATGTTAAGTGTGTGTGAACTATGAATGAAACTATGAGATGTAATATGGTATATATGTGCAAGATTACTTCACACACTAAAAGTGTGTAGTTTGTGTGTTCGTGTAATATGACAAGGAAGGGAGAGGAGACCAATTTGATCCACCAATCAAAATGAAACTAGGACAAAAATGAGTTGTAAACCTTGTCATATTGAAATTTGAATTCAACTTGGTCTCCAAGGTTACTTAGGGTGTTTGGACGCATGCATGCATGAGGAGGGGAGACCAAAATGGTTTTTATTATTTTATGATGCTAGTGCTTCTTATTTGATTTAATTTCCAAGCCTTCCATGTATATGCTCATTTTTAAACGAAACACGGTTTACGCAAGTAACAAAACGAATAACGGTATCTTCGAAAATTATAAAATTTTAAATATTGCCCTAAAATATAATAATGTGGCTATTGCCAAAATACTACAACGTTTGGCGTCCCGGTTTGCTCCCGGTAACGATTCTTAAATAATAACAGAACAACTTCCCCGTTAAACATAAAAGTTAAACGAAACTTTTAAAAATTCAAATTACTAAAAGGAAATGGCTAAGTTATTGGACGGAAATTCTCAGGGTTTCACATTCATTCCCCGTTAAAGAAGCTTTGTCCTCAAAGCTTAGGATGTAGCATCTGCCACCGGTGAAGAAATCGGGAAAAGAAGCGGGTACTCAAAGCTTAGGTAAAACATGACTTTCATCAGCTAACTTAAAGTCAGGAGACAGAATAAAACATCTAGTGTCAGTAAAAAGAACACTATTCTTTTTGTCACACATCTGTGAAACACTAAAAAGGTTAAACTATAACTCCTTGACAAAGTACACATCTTCAAAATCAAGTTTACCAGTTTTAAGAGTTCCTTTACAAGTAATTCTTCCTCCTTTGGCTCCTCCCCCAAAGGTAACATATCCTCCATCAAATTCTTTAAAGTTTGAGAGATAGGACATATTGCTTGTCATGTGCCTTGAGCATCCATTGTCAACATAGCCTTGATCTTCTTTTTGTGGATAACCCTGCACATAAAAATAAGGAAATTAGTTTCCTTTGGGGACCCAAGCCATCACTGACTTAGATTTTCCTAGTGCATCAACATAATTATGTCTCTTGAAAGTAATTGATGCACTGTTAAGTTTGGTAGGTCTCCAAACCCAACATGCTGAGGCCTTAACAGCATTAACCTGATTTGCCCTGACAGCATTAACTACTGGTGAATTTGGCCTAGCAGTATTAACAGCTTTTGACCTAGCAGTATAAAGACTTCCCTTAGCAGTATTAACTTTTTGGCTAAAATTTTTTTTAGCTAATGTTGTTTTTATTTGATAGGGCCTCTTTACAGTTGATTGTGATGATTTAGAAAAACATGACATTGGTCTAGCACTATAAACTGTAGTTTTAGGATGAGCAGTATTAACAGGCCTAGCAGTATTAAGTTGACTTAGGCCAGTTTTCATTAAAACTGCTCTTGGAACTATGTTCCTGTGAGCACTAGGGTTAGCTTTTTTAGCAGAATAATTGTAATTCACCCTTGTATAATTATTCCCAGATACCATCCTTTCCCTTTGATGGTAATTGCAGTTAGCCTGTACATGGTCAAAACTTCTACAGACAAACCAAGCTTTATTGTACATCACAAAGTCACTTCCTAGCTATTAGGACTTCTGATTATTCTAGTTTCTTTGATTTCCCCTTGGAGTTTGTGACCTATACATTTCAGCATACTTAACTGGTTTCCTAACTAGTTTTTCTTGTTGTTGAGGTCTAACAAAATTTATCTTAGCAATAGTAGGAAAAACAGTTTTCTTCTCTAACTTATCATTTGACACCAACTCCTCAACCAATGAGGCATCAGGAGATTTCCTAACCTCATTAGAAGTATCTTCACTAACACTCTTACTAGTCTTAGGTCCATATCCTTCAAACTCAGGCTATTGGAACTCCTCTAAACCAGAGTTGGACAAATCAAGGTTTGGGGGTGAAAATAATCCTGTAGGAGGAGGTGGAACAGCATTATAGCTTAAAAACTCTAAACCCTTTCTACTTTTATCAGGTATCTAACTCCCTATTAATTTGTCTAGACTCTTAGAAGCATTATCAAATTTTTCAATCTTAAGTTGATTACTTTCTTTTTCTTGCTTAAGCTTTTCTAACTCACTTTTAAGCACACTAATTTCTGAGTCTTTATATGAGATATCTCTTTTTAGAACAGCAAGTTGCTCACAAAATAGAACCTCATTCTTTTTGTAAAAGACAAGTTGTTCTTCTACAGATGCTAACCCACTTTTATAAGTAGCTAGATTGAACTCAGATTTGTTAATATCTATTCTTAAATCATGAGGTTGAGTTTTAAGAGTTCAAAGCTCTGTAGGGACTTCTTCATCTACCATAAAGCTCCAGTCAAAACCAGCTCCATCAATAGCCAACATGGCTTTGGAAGAAATTTCTTCCACATTTATAGTCCTTCTAGAGCTGTCTTGATTCCTGCTCATATTATCTTGATTCCTAGGTCCTTTGCATTCCCTTGAAAAGTGTCCCAACTTGTGACAGTTGAAACACTCCACCTTTGACTTGTCATATCCAGCTGTGTCACTCCCATTGATAGTAATCTTTCTACTAGTTTTCTAGAATAACTTTCTTGTCCTCATGCTCAGCAATGCTAACTGCCACTTCAAATCCATCTCTCCTAAGTCATCTTTATTGATTTGTTCAAGGTCCTCATGTACAAGTTGAGACCCGTTTGGTTGATTGGCCAAAACTGCATAAACAGTGGCATCCCTTAAGTTAGCAGTACTAACTTGAGTACTAGCAGTGCTAACTTGAGTGCTAGTAGGGCTAACCCGAGTGTTAGCAGTACTAACTTCATAAGTAGTATTAACTTTATTTGTACTGCTAGAGGATGACACAAAGGCCATGTTCTGAGAACTTAAGCTTAAGCTTGAGCTTGCAGTTCCTTTAACTTCTTGTTTAATAATTTTGAAATTGTTGTAGAGATCATCAAAGCTCATTCCTCCAGACCACAACATAAGTATTCAACTTAGAAGGCAAACTTCTCAAAAATTTCAAATTAAGATCTTCTTGTGAAATATTTTCACTAGGGATAGCCAAATGACTTAAAATCTTTTGAAGCCTGTTAAAAATAGAATCAAGAGACTCTGTGCTTGGAGCACTAAAGTTCTCATACATTTGCTTCAAAAAAGTCTTCTGGGTCTTCTTTGTGGCATCATTACCACCAAATCTTGTTTGTATAGCAGCAAACAAAGTCTTGGCATCCTTGTACTGATTAAATATCAGTAGATGTTCATTTGGAAGTGCCATTAGTAACATACTTCTTGCCTTCACATCATTCTTCTTTTGAGTCTTTTCATCAGCAACTACAGGACCTGGTATTAATGTAGTTGAGGAACCATCAGCATTTGTTGTTGTTTAAGCTACTGGTTTAAATGAGTTTCCATTCTCTATGACATCCCATAGAGCATAGTCTTGTACTTGAAAGTATTGCTCAATCCTTAGTTTCCACATATCATATTCACCCTGTTTGCAAGGGGCTTAGGCAGTTTCTAGATCCATCTCTTCCTTGTGAGTAAAGAGATCTTCTTGTTAGTTTCTTCTAGATCAAAGTTTCAGAACACAAGCTCTGATACCACTTGTTGATCCTAAACTATGAGTGATTCTTTAGCTTGTAAAGAGTATGTTACCTTAGATAAATCCAAAATAACAATGGCAGAAACTTTGTGTGTATATTAAAGAGTATGTGAAATCTACTCTTTAATACTTAGAAGAACTATGAATGTAACAGTAAATATGATTGAACAAAGATGTAACAAAAAGCTTCAATATTATTATTATGAATAATACGAGTACTATGTGTAGTACTAGGTTTTACAACCTTAAAGCTGTTACTATTGTGTATCCAATACCATAACCTAGGATCTCCTTTTATACACCAATGATTCCTTTACAAGATAACTACAAATCTTCTATAATTCTAATCTTATATGCATATCTTTCTAACTAAATAGAATATACACTGAATAAGTCAATACTTAACACTTCATACGTCTTCATCCCTTTAGCAGTTTTAAGTCTTCATGCAGCAGTCTTAACTCCTTTAGCAGTGTTAAGTTAGTACTGGTAGTACTAACTTTCTTCTAGCAGTACTAACTAATTAGTACTGGCAGTTGTAATCTTGAGCAGTACTAAGTCTTTGGCTTGACAGTACTAAGTATATGAGTTTAATTCCCAACAAATTTCTTCAAAGTCAGTAAGATAGGACATGTTCCCTGTCATGTGCATTGAGCATCCACAATCAATCACTCCTTGATCCTGTAAATCCATTTGTGGATTGCCCTGCACATAAGGTAAGAAAATCAGTTTCTTTTAGGGACCCAAGCCATCACTGACTTGGATCTGCCTTGTGCATCAATATAATTAAACCTTTTTAGAATGGTTGATGCACTGTTGTTTTTAGAAACATGGTATAATACTTTAGTCTTTGTTTTCTAAACCCAACAAGCTGAGGTCTTAATAACATTAACCTAGTTTCCCTTAACAGCATTAAGTACTGCTTTTGGCCTAACAGCATTAACTACTGCTTTTTGCCTAGCAGTATTAACATTCTTACCACTAACAGTATTAACCCTCTTATTAAAATTACTGTTTTATTGTTAATGGGCCTTATAATAGTTGAATATGCATTATTAAAAACATGTGTTATTGGTCTTGCACTATTTACTGTTGTTTTGGGTTGAGCAGTATTAACTGGTCTAGCAGTAGTAAGTGATACTAGGCCAGACCTCATTAATACTGCTTTTGGAATCATGTTCCTTTTAGGACTAGGGTGAGTCATTCTTGAAATTTTTTGGTGATTCACCCTTTGAGTATAGTTCCACACTGGTTTTACCATCTTTTTATTATTAAACAGTCTCTGATGGTTATCACAATTATACTGCAGGTGATCGAAACTTCCACATACATAACAAGCTTTGTTAATCATCTCAAACTTACTTCCTAATCTTTGAGACATCATATTATTTCAGTTTCTTTGGTTTCCTCTAGGACTATGTGTGTTCTGCCTATTTTGATTACCTTGTTTAACAGTTGTTTTCCTAGGAGTTTTTACTTGCTCTTTAGATTTAACAAACTCTATTTTAGCAAAACTAGGTTTAACTGTTTTCTTTTGAATCTTAGTGTAACATCCAGGAATTTTCGAAATTTTAAAGGACTATTTTAATCTTTGACTTTTCGAGTCTGACTTGACCTTTTTGACTTTTGGTCGTTCATTGTCACATAAAAGCAATTACCGCGTGACCGGTAAAATTTTCGGAACATATTTTAAATAATAAATCATATTTATTATTACATCTCTCAAGGGAAAGTTATTTTTAACTTATTTGATTCGAAACGAAAAAGGATATATATTAATTCATAGTTGATTTATCAAAAACGAACCACTAAATCACGTTTTCACGATTCGGACCCTAAAGCAATTTGATGTAAAACGATATTTCAGACAACTTTTTAGTTTTGACCGAGACCCGAAAACAGTCAGAAGGTGACTGAAATGCCCTCGCAAGATTTTAGAAACGAGAAAATAATTAAATTATATTTAATTTACACTTTTTATTAAATAAAAATATTAAATAAATTATTCATCATTTTATTCGAAAACGTTTGTTGATAACGCAAATATACGGGTTAAATTTTTTATTTCTAGTTTTACTTTCGGACGAGACGTAACCGGTTAACCAAATAAATAACGAATATTTTTATAAATGTTATTAAAATATTTATGAAATATTATCAAATAAATACTCATTTTTATCAGAAAAATGATTTGGAAAACAATGACGCAAGTTTCGAGATTTGAATCATCCGTTAAGTCGTCCAAACGAGTCCCGAACCAATATTTAGCAAAAGTTACACTTTTGGCCCTTGTGAAAATATTACAAGACTAACCCCCATCTATTTTTAACTTGCCACTTTACTTTATAAGTTTTTTTATATATATATATATAAACTTTACATTTTTTTTTCATTTTACTCTTATAAAAACACACATACAACACTCCAAATTCTCTCCCAAAACTCCGGCCACCGGCTGCCACCGCCGGAAAAGTTTTCCGGTTTCGGTCATCTTCTCCAGCCAACATTCCGGCCACCACCACGCTACCGCCGCCGAAAAACTTTTCCGGCGGACTTTTCCGGCGAAATCTAAAATTACTCCTCATCGCCAGATCTATCTGATCTCCACCACCACTCGCGGTCACGCGCCGCCCACCCCTCCTCCGGCCACCACTTAGCCGTCGCCCCCCCTCTCTCTTCGGCTGCTGTCCCACGACAGCCCACCACCACCATCGTTATCATCGCCATCACCCCCACAGCCACTGAGCACCACCACAACCATACCATCATCATCATCCTGCCACCTTCACCACGTCACCACCGACGGTAGGGTGTTTGTTTCGGTGGTCAACCCACCGAAACAGGGTGCGTTCGGTTTATCAAGAAACACCACAAGGGTGGTTGTTTCGGTGGTTTGGCAGCAGCCACCACCACATAGGGCTGCGTTTGGATGGTTGTTTAACAACCATAGGTCACGAAACCAACCAGGGTGCGTTGGTTTGGGTTATAAAGAAAAGGGGTGCATGGGTGGGTTATGGTTACAACACATGGTGCGTCGGGTGGGACTAACAACAAGAAAGGGGTGCGTCGGTTTGGGATAACAACCAAAAAGGTGTTTGCTCCGGTGGACACCACCAACAAGGTGTTAGTTGTTATGGTGACAACCACCAATTGAGGGTGCGTTTGGTATTAAAACAGCCCAACGGGGCTGCGTTTGGAATGTATCACACCTCGAGGTTGCGTTTGACTGTTATAGATGGATTAGGGTGCGTTTGTTTTGGGTGGCAGCCACCCGACGAGGGTGCGTTTGGCTGTGACAGCCCATATAGGGTGCGTTTGGTTGCTTTATTCCGCACAAGGGTGCGTTTGGTTGTAGTGAGCCGCACCAAGGGTGCGTTTGTTTGTCATGAAAAACGACATAAGGTGCGTATGGTTGGCCTGTATAGCACCATGGGTGCGTTTGGGTATGGCAAAACCACAAAAGGAGGCTGTTTTGGTTTATACACCCAAAAAGGGTGCTTTGGCTTTAAAATAAAACAGTCACATAGAGCTTGGAATTTAGGTTTTATGATGCAATAAGGTGGGCGTTTGTATGGGTAAAACAACAATAAGGTAGTGTTTGGTTTTAAGAGAGAAGACACTAAGACGCCCCCGTTTGGTTATAGAAGAAAAACTTTGTTTCGATTAGGTTTTTATATAGCAAATAACAAATTAATATATAACGTAAGGTTAATAAACATAAACCGATATATATATGGTGGTTTAAAATTGGTTAATAAATCTAATGTTTTATTATTTAATATTATATCGAGTATACTAAATATATGAAATATATTATATCTAAAAACGCGAGTGTTTGAAATATTAACACGCTAATTAATTGTAACATATATTGAATATGGAAAACATCGAGTTTTGCGAAAATGGAAAGCGTTATATAAACGGAGAAATGTCATAACAAAATTTATATAATTTTCTTTATTTACTTATGATTCGCTGAAACTGCTATTATTTTAGAAACCGATAAAGGGACCAAGTTATATTTTAAAAAGATACATTAACTTGTATTTTACAATAACCCAGCCAATGAATGAAAACTATACTTTTACATCGAGGCAACTGTTTTAGACACAATCATCGTAGAAACAGAACTATAATTAAAAAAAAAAAAATTTAATTTTTTTTTGTATATTTTAATAAAGTTATAAACTGTAACAAACATCGGTTTGATTAATCATAACTTTAAGAAATTGTCTACTTTTAATCAAAAGTCTTTTTATTAATAAAATTGGGTGGTCCAAACTTATTAGTTAATTAATACTCACACTAAATATATAATACTGCAAAGTAATTATATAACTGATTCAGTAATCAATGGAGTGGTTGTCTTTAGTTACACAAATTCACGGTATGAATTAAAAATTATAAGAAGCTTAGTTTTTCATATTTACAAAGTATAAAGAATATATTACGTACTTTGCGTTCACTTTTCAATTTATTTATTTAACCAACCACCAAACTATTACAACTTGGAAATCTAAATCTTTATCAACGTGACGCGTTGAGGTAACTATCCATCGGGAAACCCAAATACATTATCCTGGGCTAGTGGGATTTAGCCGTTAAGACTAGCTGTAACTTCTTGATCGAGCCACTTCGTCTTCCGTTCGTATTGTGGCATGATTAGATGCCTGATCTGTCAATCGTTCTACATAATCGAGGTGAGTTCATAGCCCCACGTTTTTACATGTTTTATAATATATTTTTGGGTGAACATGCTTGTTTACAAATGCATTTACCTGATTGTTTACAAATTGGTATACACACTTATTTATATATCTCGCGATGAGATACAATACTTGGTTACTTGTGTGAAACGAGAACACAAATACTTGACTTTTACTCGATGATTACAGATTTCGCCCATAGGGTGCGATAACTGTAAATCACTTGAGTGTGAGCGCGAATGTTATAAATAGATTCTTATATCAGATATACTAATCCCCGTTCGGTGACTAGCTATCACCGGGAACGAACGTTATAGCATGTCGGATTTAAGGTGGAATTCTATAATGGTGCCTTGAATAAGGTGGAATATCTAATACTGGAAGCCTTTGAATAAGGTGGAATACTAAAATTGGTAGCCTTAATAAGGGAATACAATCACTGTGCCATGAATAAGGTGCTATATATAAGTCCTACTTCTAGCTTTCATGAACTTAGAGTAATTGTAGACATTGTTTATACTCACATGGATATTTACTTGTGGCCTTGAATAAAGTGGCAATACATACTTGAAATATTTTTATTTTTTTGGTGACATTAAATTGGTCATGCTTCTTTATAAAGTCTTTTGGAATGAAATGATACTTTTGGTACATAAAATGTGTGTGCATTCTTTATAAATCAGTTGGGATTAAGATAGGTTACTTTTGGTGACAATAAAATGTGTCCGTTAGGCATTCCTTTAATAAATTCTTTGGGATTTTTACATGGTACTAGTGATAATACACAGTGGAGCCAAATACATTCTTTGAAACTTACATTCATATTTAACAAACATTGAACTCACCACTTTATGTGACCGTATTAAGCATGTTATTCTCAGGTGATATAGATACTGTGGCTTTCTTGAAGTCTTAGAGTTTTGTACATTTTAGTTTTTTCATGGTGATGCAATTATGGGACAATGTCATATCAATTTCACGAAATCAATGAGATTAATTTTCAAACACACCAATTTAGAGGTCGTTCCTCCACTGTATCAAAAGCGCTGTGTATATATGATGTGGCACCCTAACAACAACAAGTGGTATTCCGCCTGCGTTGTCCCTGATTTGGGGTGTTACAGATGGGTAATCAAGTACTGGTTTATTAAGAGAACTATGTTGCATAGTTTCTAACCCTAGAATAACCGTTTTCACAAACATAGCATCACATCAAACATTTTCAAATTGCATATACGCTACTTGCTATGTCCACATTACATGCTGCTTTAAGTGCTTACGTGACAATACATATATAAATATATATATTATGATCTTGCATTCCTTTCCACGCAAGTAACAGTAAACGCTAATTATAATAAGAGTTATTATTTAATACCATTTGAAATATTTTTTAAGACATGTGGGTTAGCACAATGTCCCTCATTCTAACTCGTCAGACATTGTGGGTTCACAATGGTCTCATTCTACACGTCGAGACATATGAAGATTGCACAACAGGTCTTACATCTTTCCACAACAATTGTAAGTAAACAATGGGCTCTAAGAATTATTTTCTCATTATCTTTATACAATATAAGTATACACGTAGACCGTTATAAAATTTTAATTTACTGGAAGTTAGTATGCTACTACTTATACCAAGTCTTGTTTAGCGGGACTTTAATATGAGAGATTGATATGGATAATTGCTATGTTAAAAAAGCCCGTCACTGTTCTGTTTACATATGATTATGTATAAATCTGAAGTATTACAGATCTATTATGGGTCTGAGACTTGTAATAGGAGGATTTATTATTGATCTATGTCTATGTTAACCTCGTTCATAAAGACTTTTACCTTAGTTACCCTAACCGAGTACTCATTAACGATCATGAAAACTATGTGATTTCCCTGATAGTTTTACTCCCCGTCTCCGAAGACGATTTGGAACACATCTCCCAGAACTCATACGAACACATTCATCTGTCATGTCAACCACCTAAGAAGGTTAAAGAGAGATTGGATGCGTATTGCATCGAATTATTAAGTAGGATATTTATCAATCTATTATTTGAAAGATTGGAAGACGCCTCTTCATATTTAAATAAATAAGTTGTAAATCACTCGAAAACCATACGTTTATTCATTTCTTACTTACATAAATGTGGAGGCTTCGTTTATGTAAATAAAAATTAATAAAATTAGTACGCTTAAGGTATCCCGATATGAGACTAGTAGAACCTGGAACTCGATAACACCAGAATGTCTTTTAAGGTCTAGAGCCAATCGTTGCCTAACACTCATCAAATCTTAAGACCTCTCTTGGGACTAACCTTATCTCATTCTTAGAGTTATTATCTGCTGTTGCCCAAACCTCGCGATCACTAACTTTCGTTTTGATCTAACAGACTTGTTATCACACTTGAATTAATGGAGTTGATTCGTCCTTAAACTAGCGACTGAGTACCATAATCCGCCGACTATCGAATAAGCTCTTCCGCGAGCTCCTCCCATTTGTTAAACTTTATTCTAGGAATATTGTTTCTCGAAATGTCCTCATTCTCGGCATCCCAACACCATTAGTTATATATTTGACCGTTATGGTCGCAGCCTGGTGGGCTCCTGGAGCGGTCCCGACTGATACAACTATACCCAATAAGGTAATATAGCAACTCCCTATAAACAGGTAATACAACTATCGACAAAACAGTTATTGGACTAATTCATTTCAGGCCACTAGTTGGAAGACTAGGTCGCGATACATCCTACGTACTTATAGCTAATAAGTTGGCGTACTTACACCATAAGCCACGTTGAGTAAAATCATCGAACATTACAGATAGTAGAAACGAGACTAATCCGTCACTGGACATTTAGAAACTTATACAACATAACTCCACGCGACTACACCTTCTTCTGAGGTTTTCACTATAAAGAGACTTTCCTATAACGGCGATTATTCCAGTCATAAGACTGGTCTGAATATATATTTGAGATACCCATTTTGATGGATTTAAATATCCTGGACAAACTGTAGCCAAAGTTTTGGAGAGATTGAGAATGTAGAATACACCGAATTTTGGCTGAAAAAGTTATCAGCTGTCTTGTTAGAACGAGTTTTTTATATAAACCCTAAATCAATCATTGGTCACACAATCGGGTACACCAAAATCTAATCTCCGGGACTATGAATCTTTAGGGGGTATGTACTTGTAAGCATCCCGAAATTTTCGAAATTTTAAAGGACTTTTAATTGTGACTTTTCGAGTCTGACTGACCTTTTTGAACTTTGTCGTTTATTGTCACAATAAAAGCTCAATTACGGTCGTGAACAGGTAAAATTTTCCTGGAACATATTTAAAATATAAATCATATTTATTATTACAATCTCTCAAGAGAAAGTTCTATTTAACTTATTTTGATCGAAAACGAAAAAGGATATATTATATATTCATAGTTGATTTTAGCAAAACGAACCACTAAATCACGTTATCCACGATTTCGGACCCTAATGCAATTTGATGTTACAAAAACGATATTTCAGACAACTATTTAGTTTTGACCGCAAGATTAGAAACGAGAAAATAATTCATATTTTTAATTAACATTTATATTGAAATAAAAATATAATAAATTAGTCATCGTTTTATTCGGAAACGATTGTTGATAACACGAATATACGTTAGAAAATTTATTCCTCTTTTTTTAACATTCAGGTTATACAGACGTAACCGGTTCTCCAAAATAAATAACGAATATTATTATAAATGTTATAAAAATAATTTTACGAAATATTATCAAGTAAAATACTCATTTATCAAAAAATTTTTGGAAAACCATTGGCGCAAGTTTCGTATTTTAAATCGTCCGATAAGTGGCTCAAACGAGTCCCGAACCGATAGTTATCAAAGACTATATAAAAATTTACAAAATGAACCCTAAACTATTATTAAATTTCTTTTTCATTATTAAACTTTTATATATATAAAAAAAATTATATATCTTTTTCATTCATAACAAATAAACAACACACACAAAAAAACACCCATAGTCATCTCTCCTCCCTTCCCCATTCCCAGGCAGCCGACCTCCGTCTACCGTCACCACCGCCGCGTGCCCTGCCGAAACTATCTGGCGACATTTTCGGCGATCCCCAAAATGATAAAAAGAAAGATCCTTAACCGGATCTATCCGATTCCCCACCACCACGCGCCATTCCCCACCCACCGACCCAACCAAAGCCTCCACGACAGTCATCTAACCACCACCAACGGCACCCCCACCACCATCATTAACATCATCATAACACCACCACCAAACCCCCACTGTCGCCACGACCCCCAAAAACATCGAACCTCTCCCTCATCATCACCGCGCCATCATCACATCAACAAAGAAGGGTGCGTTTGGTTGATTATACCGAGTAAACCGCCAAGTGGTGTGTCCGGGTTATTTCTCACAGTCACCAAATTTGCGATGGTATTTTATAACCCGATAAGTGCGTTCCGGAATCTCGCAAAAAACCCACACAGGTGTCTTGTTTGGGTTATAAAGAAAAGTGCGGGTGGGTTTGGTTATCAACAAAGGTCGTTCCCGGTTGGGTCCAACAACAAAGAAAGGGTGCGTAGCTTCGGTTTGGATATCACCAAAGGGTGTTTGCTCCCTGTGGACACCACCGCAAGGGTGTTGTTTTGTGGTACAGCCACCAATTGAGGGTGCTTTAGTATTAAAATACCCAACTGGCTGCGTTTTTGAATGTCTCGCACCTCGAGTTTAGCGTTTGAACTGTTGTAGATGGATAAGGGTTCGTTTGTTTTGGGCGGCAAGCCACCCGACAGGTGCGTTCGGCTGCGACAGCCCATATAGGGTCTTTGTTGCTCTATTCCGCACCAAAATACGTTGCGTTTGGTTGTATGACCCTGCACTCAAGGTGCTTTTTGTTTTCATTAAAACGACATAGGGTGCTTATGGATGGCTGGAAAGCCCAAGGGGAGCGTTTGGGATGACAGAAACCACAAAAGGGCTGTTGTGGTTTAATGACAGCCCAAAAGGTGCGTTTGGTTTAATAAAGACAGTTCACAAGGGCGATGGATCTGGTTTATGCAATAAGGGGGCATTTGGCTGGGTAAAACAACAATAAGGGTGTGTTTGGTTTAAGAGAGAGAGACACAAAGGACGCGTTTGGTTTAGAGAAACAACGAGGGTTCATTTTGTTTATATAGCAAATCAACAAATAAATATATATAACGTAAGGTTTAATAAACATGAAACCGGATATATATATTGGTGGTTTATATAATGTTTATTAAGTTTGGTTTGGGTGGGGGGGAGTTAGATATAAATTAATATATATACATATATTAAAATCTAAAACACGCGAGAGTTTGTGAAATATTAACAACGTTAATAATTACAACATATAAATAAAATATGGAAAACGTCGAGTTTTGCGGAAAATGGAAAGCGTTATATAAACGGAGAAATGTCATGACGAAATTTATATAATTTTCTTTATTTACTTATGATTCGCTGAAACTGCTATTATTTTAGAAACCGATAAAGGGACCAAGTTATATTTTAAAAAGATACATTAACTTGTATTATACAATAACCCGACCAATGAACAAAAACTATACTTTTACATTGAGGCAACTGTTTTAGACACAATCTATCATAGAAACGAAGACATTTTAAAAAAAATACTATTTTATATTTTATAATGGTTATAAACTGTTACAAACATCGGTTGATTTAATTCATAACGTTAAGACATGTGTCTACTTTTATTCAAAGTCTTTTTATTAATTAAATTGTTGTCAAACTAATTGGTTTAATTAACTACTCACACTTATTATATAATACCTACAAGTTTTATAAGTTTCTAATGCAATGATGGTTTGTTCTTGTTACAATAGATACACGTATGAATTATATAAGAGCGTTATTTACATATGGTAATAATAAAGAAGTATATTACGTACTTTCCTTCACTATTTTAAATTTAATATATAACCATCCACCAAACGATTACAACTTGGAAATCTAATCTTTATCACGAACCCGTTTGATGTAACAACCATCCGTAACCCAAATACATTATCCTAGCTAGTGGGATTTAGCCGTTATATTAGCTCAACTTCTTGATCGATGCCCTTCTCTTCCGTTCGTATTTGCATATTCTATGCCTTATCTGTCCAATCGTTCTACATCATCGAGGTGAGGTTCCATAGGCCCCAACGTTTTACATGTTTTATATATATTTTTGAGGGGAAGAACAAGCTGTTTACAAATCATTTACCTGATTGTTTACAAAATTGTTAATACCAAACACTATATTTATATATCTATCTCGCGATGGATACAACACTTGGTTTACTTGTTTGACGCAAACACATACTTTACTTTTACCTCGAATGAATTACGGATTCGCTTCAGTTTGCATGAACTTAAATACCCTTGGGAGGGTGAAGCGCGAATTTATAAAAATATGATCTATTTGGGATAGACATCTCGTTCGGTGTACTAGCTAACACCGGGAACGAACGTTATAGCATGTCGGGATTTAAGGTGGAATTCTATAATGGTGCCTTGAATAAGGTGGATACTAAACTGTGCCTGAATAAGGTGGAATTCTAAATGGTGCCAGAATAAGGTGGAGATACTATAATTGCCTTGATAAAGGGAATACTATCACAGTGCCTTAATAAAGTGGCATATATATAAGTCTATCTAACGTCCAGTTTCATAACTTAGAGTAAATGTAATCATTGTATCACACAAAGGATAGTTTACTGTGCCTGAATAAAGTGCAATACTACTTGAAACATTTGGGGTTGACATTAAATGGTCATCATTCTTTAAAAATCATTGGGATAAATTTCGGTACTTTTGTTTTGGTGACATTAAATTGGTCATGCATTCTTTATAAATCTTTGGGATAAGATTGGTACTTTTGGTGACATAAAATGTGTCGTGCATTCTTTATAAATATTTGGGATTTTTACATGGTACTGTGATGACACAGTGGACAAATACATTCATTTGAAACTTACATTCATATTTAAACTAACCTATGAACTCACCAACTTTATGTTGACCGTTTTAAGCATGTTTTTCTCAGGTGATATAGATACTTGGCTTACTTGAAGTGCATTGGAGTCTATACATTCAAGTTTTTTATGATGATGCAATTATGGGACAAATGTTATATCAATTTCAAGGAAATCAATGAGATCATTTTTCAAACGACACATTTAGAGGTCGTTCTCTTGTATCTAGCGCTGTGTATTATGAAGTAACTCCCCCGGACATACTTCCGCTGCGACACGCATTTTTAGGGGTGTTACACTTAGCTTGAGGCGTATCTTCTTCCTCATTATCAGACACCTAATCCTCAATAATTAAAGCACCATTATTCTTCTTAACTTCCTTAAGCTTGTCTGTACTAGCCTTAGCTTCACTAGTCTCAACTACATGCTTCTTAACTGCAGGTTCACTAACTATAGGCTCATTCACAAACTCTTCTAGACCAGAGAATGACAAATCAGGTTTTAGACGCATAAAGTTTCCTGTATAGGGAGGTGGAACAGCAAGATACCCTAAACTTGTTCTGCACTTATCAACTATCTGACAGTCTATTAGTTTGCTTAAGCTTTTAGATGAATTCTCATATTTTTCTACTGTTAGCTGAATTTCATCTTTTTGTTTTTGAGCCAGTTCCAACTTCCTCATAAGCTCTGTAATGGCTACTTCTTTTAAATAAATCTCACGTTTTAAGAGCTTGATATCTTCTTCATAAACAGACTCATTTTTCTTATAAACTAGAAGTCTTGCTTCTACAGACTCTAAACCTGTTTTATAAGTAATAGCATTTATCGTAGATATCCTTAAGTATTTTAACAGTTGTTCATTTTGTTCTTTAAGAATTTTAACATTTTCCAAACAAGATGATGAACAGTTTGAATCAGTAGATACCTTAGAGTTAGAAGTTATAGAAGAGTAAGCCACGAGTGCAAAGTTAGTTGGACCTTTTTCTGCTTGATCACTCCAATCATAATCACCAAGAACATCACATGAGATCAAAGCATTGAAAGTAGTTGTATCCACTGGTACAACCCTTCTTGTGTTCTCCCTATTCTTGTTTTATTGGTTCCTTGGAGCCCTGCACTCCCTTGCAAAGTGTCCCCTTTTGTGGCAGTTGTAACACTCCACCTTGGACTTATCAAACCCAATGATTTCAGTACCATTCACAGTAAGCTTTCTTTTAGTGTTCTTCAAGAATCTCCTTGCCCTCATTGTTAGCATAGCCATTTGCCAACTCATGTCCATATCTTCTAAATCATCAGGATTAATTTGTTGCAAGTCCTCATTGTCAAGTTGTGGACTATTTGGTTGACTTGCAAAGAAAGCACATATAACATCATCACTCAAGTTATCAATTGTTGTTGAGTTAATAGCAGTAGCTTGAGTGCTAGCAGTTGTAACACCATGAACAGTATTAACTGCTCCATTTGTACTGTTGGTGCTGTTTGAGGACACAAAGGCTACATTTTGTGTGTTTGTGCTTGAGTTTGATGTCCCTTTGACCTCTGGTTCATAGATCTTCATGTTGTTATAAAGATCATCCAAGCTTAATGTATCTATCTCATGCTTGTTCCTTTACACAATGGTACGTGTGTTCCATTCTGGTGACAGACTTCTTAAGAATTTCTTATTCGCATCTTCTTGTGAGATACTTTCATCATGAATCTCCAACTGACTAATAAGCTTTTAAAGCTATCAAAGGTTTGATCTAATACCTCTGAGCTAGATGCAGTAAAAATTTTATACTGCCGCTTTAGAAGATTCCTCTAAGTCTTTTTAGTAGCAGCATTCCCTCCAAACCTCTTCTCAATAGCCGAAAGAAATGACTTAGCATCTTTGATGGAGTTAAACTTCAATTGATGTTCATTAGGGATGCCCATCAATAAAGTGCTTCTTTCCTTCAGCTCTAACCTCCTTTGTGCCTTTTCTTTAGCAGTTAAAGGAGCAATTATAGTTTCAACACCTTCAACAAGTTTTGTTATTGGAGGAGCATTACCATTCTCTATGACTTCCCATAGATAATAATCAACCATGTGGATGTACTGTTCCATCCTCATCCTCTAAAGCTCATACTTACCTGGTTTGAGCATAGGCACTTTTGATGCAGCCACCATATGTACTGAGTCTTGATCCATGTCTTCTTAGCAAAGTTTCACATAGAAACAAGCTCTGATACCACTTGTTGATCCCACTTGAATTGATCTTGAATTCCTTAGCTTGTGTAAGGTTTAGTTATGCAAGATAAATCTTACATAACTTATGATAGAAACTTTGTTTGATAACACTAAAGATTATGCAGAATCTAATCTTTAATATAAAAAGAATTCTTCAATGAAATAGTAATTCTAATGAACACACAGATTAACAAACAAAAGCTTCAATATATTAATACGAATACTCTAACTAGTATTAGGGTTATAAAACTTTGAAGCTATGAAAAACTCTATGAATGACTCATTTTGATACATAGAACTCTATACCATATGACCTCCTTTTATACACCAAGGAGTCCTAATGGGATTACAATATTTTCCTAAGTTATCATGATCTTCTAAACAAATAACTTATGCGTATCTTTTACAAAAATATCTCATACATATCACATAAGCAAGATTTATCTTCTCTTTGAGCAGTCTTTATCCATTCAACAGTTGTAATCTTTCAGCAGTTATAACTTTGTACCAGCAGCATTAACTCTAAATACTAGCAGTAGTAACTTATACACCAGCAGCATTAACTGAGCAGCAGTAACTCTAAGATCATCAAGAAGTCTTTTAATCCTAACAATCACTATATATTGAATCAAGCCATTTCTCAACAGTGACGTCCATTAGCCTAACCAATCTTTTATTAACAAATATCACTACTTCAGCGTAAATTCCATCATTCTCATCATAGCATACTCATGGTTCATAAACATCAAGATCACCATCATCCGAATCATCCCCTTCTTTCTTATCACATGGAATGCTAGAAAGTCCAAGAATCTCAACCTCATAAGAAACAAATCGTCATCCATTCCACTCAATCGGTTGAATTCATTGAAAAAAGTTCCAAGCGTTGTATTGCAAGTGAACGAATCATCATTGATCTTGAGTAATCCAAGTTTTGTAAATCCTTCCTTAATCACCTTCATCTTTTCTACTGAAAAGAATCAAAAAATCATCAGTGGAACCAGTTTGGGAAAAGGTATATGGAAAAATTTAAGCTCGAAATTCAGATATGAAAAACTTATCTTTGCTGCTGTATCAGATGATCGATACGCCATATTCAATGGATTTGAATACGTTGTATGATCTGTTGAACAGAATACGTTGTATCAGTGTGGAAAAGCTAATACACCGTATTCAACCTGGTGAATACATCGTATTAGTTGTTCAAACAGCACAGTAAACAAAACAATTGTAGAAAAGTAAAACAAGCACACAAACAAAATTATAAAAACTTTAGGTGAAATGGATGATCTGACATTAAGACTCAAAAATTAAAAAATTTACACTAATTAAATTACACATAAATCTAGATTAATTAAAAGTTAGAAATAAAATACTAATAAAAATAAAAATTAAACAACTTCACTCTCCGGCAGCGGCGCTAAAAACTTGATGTGTCGTTGTGCGTAGGTATTATTTGTTATCAAGTTTTACATTTATATTTTTCCGACTTTACATAAAAACAACACTAACTAGCAGTGTACCCGATCAGTTGTAGCTTCGTTAGTAAGTAGGGTGTCAATCACTAAGAGCGAGAGCGTTAATTCCTAAGTCTATGAGTATTTTAGTTGTCTATGCTAGTTTTAATCTATCTAATCTATGTTAAACCTTTACTTAAAGCTAATTCTAACATGAAAGGGGTTTTCAGTCTGAGAGACTGACATGGGTTTTAGTGGTAACTTAAACCTATTTTAGACATGACAACACACGCAAGCAGATAATCAGAATATAGAAGAGCGGTCAAGCCAATTTTAAGGAAACTGTATTAACCATGATTAATCTGATTAAAACGCAGTTTTGTTTATTAGTGCAATGATTGACTTATCTCGAGGGGCATATCATTCCTAGATTTAGGCGGTACTTCTTCCTAAAACCTAGACATGCTAATTCTGTCACAATTAAACGCATCTACATAAAGCAAGCTTTTGTTGATTATAATCTATCTTAGGAGATTAATAATGGTGATCTTAATAAACACTATCTTAATGAGACTTTACTAACTTACTGCTTAACGGCTCTTTATATACTAGTAGTCCACTGTCCAAGTCCTTACCAAGGGAATCAAAACGTCATTTGTTGATCCCAGGTCACCTGCTAGTCTAACTTGTTCACTAAACCAATGGCAAGGATAGGTCATTATTTGTGATCCTATGATTCTAGATATTTAAATTGCGGATATGGAGAGCTATCCTCTAGCAAGCTCGGTATTTAGCATTATTAGCATCCAAGTTGACTGATTGGCTCGCATTCTTAGCACGTAAACGAGTGTAATTGATAACATAATCAACATTCAATGGTAAATTAAGCAATGTAAAGATAAACAAACCAAAACATTAAATCTTTTGAACTTGGCTAATACATATGTGGTATTAGCCATAAGATTGAGTAACAATACAAGAATAATAATCGATGTGAACCAAGGTTGTAAACCTATCCGAGGTTAAAATGAATGATACCAAAAAATCGACATGAGTCATTAAGAAGTATAGATGATTACAAGGTTGTTTCTTAATGGAAATAAGCACGTTTTTTGACCTTTCCTCTATCCCTTCAGAGAGCCTTGTGTAATCAAATTTTATTTGGTTAGGGTATCAGAAATATGTTCAAGCACACCAGAAATGTGTTTAGGGATTTGTATTTTATAGTGTTTGGAATTCTTCGATAAAGTGAAGTATTGGTTGAGTCGTATACGTTGTATTAGGGTTTCATGGGAGTAGGACACATTCATAGTAATCTTCTACAAAATCTCTCATATAATCTTCTAATACCGGCATATAGAGTTTCTTTATGGGGGGGGGGGATTTGGGTATTGCTCTCTCTTTAATTCTTTGTGATTTCTTGTGAAGTGCAGGCACAGATGCGTCGTATCTTCCTTAATGGATACGACGTATAGGTTGTCAGAACACTATTTTGAGATTTCTTCGTTTAAGCTCCAAAATGTGTGCCTTTTATCATAACTTCACCAATTACTCCATAATTATTGCAAATAACAACTTTAAGCAATTAAGTACTAATTCATGCAATAATTATAGAAAATGGGTAAGAAAAAATAGGATAAATGATGCTATAAAAGTGACATTATTTTATGTCATCAAGCGTATTCGACCTCTGACACGTACTTAGGATTTTTAATACAAGTCTCAATACGGCGTATCCGGAAATATGGATACGGAGTATCGACTTCCTGTATAGTTTTAGTTTTTATTTTGTTTTTTAACTGATGATTATCTGGAGATAGAATTGCATTTGTTTTCTTATGTTTTTATACAGGAACTTTCTGGACTATTGAATCAGTTTGGTGGAATGCTTATTATCTAGATTTCTCATGCGGTCATTGTAAACGCAACAGGTTTTACAACTCCCTAAGTAGAGTACCTAACCGTTGTAGTGTAGTAAGGCAAGACTCGAGGGTTGTTATCGTTCTCTAAAGGAAAATGTTAGGAAGGTTCGAACAGAATATAACAGAGGTCTAAGGGTTGAGAAAAGATTATTTTTGTATTTTTATATTTTATATAAAGCAAGTAAAATTCAGGTTTTAGAGGTTGGTTTTGGTTTTAACTAATTAAACTAATAATTAAATCTAAACTACTTTGGTAAACTCTTATATGATAAACGAACGTACTTACTTAATCATGCACTACTCCTTAGTTTTCTTCTCCTAATCCTATTGCTTTGTTACACTTGTGATGATCTGTGTAAGTATTTCCTAGGCCATGAACAGATTACACTCAATGTAATATTCCATTAAGGCAATGCACAAGTAAGGTAGTATGAAGACTATTATAAGGCCCTTAAGAGTACATTACATGCATTAAAACACTTAAGATGGATCAACCATATTAGGGGTAAGGTAGTATGAAGACTGTTACTAATGGTATCGTTTCTACACACTCACATTTCCCTAGACGTCTATGTCAATTTAATATCTTATGGCTAGTTTTCTAAAGCCTAACGTGCACATCCATCACAAGAAGCAATATTAAAAGGATCTACAACCTAAGTTTCATGCAATCATAAGTAAATACTAATGGATCTAGCCTAGCATATTAAAAGGAAGTGAAGAACAAGAATCAATCACGCAATACATAGACATATTGAATGATAAAAGATAGAAGACTTCACTTCATTAAAACATAGGTTCAAGGCTGATACAATAGGGTTTTGATACCCTAAAAACACCCTAAAAGCTGCTACACTTGACTTAAAATAATTAGGGTTCGTCTCCCAAAATTTGCACACTAAAACCCTAAAAATGAGTCTGTATATATAGGAAATAGGCCGCGATAGCGTCGCAGGTTTTCTGACGCCGTTGCTTTGCCAAATCTTTTAGGGTTTCTTTTGAGGTGGTTACGTTCTGATGTTGTCATAAGTTTTCTGACACTGTCTCTTATATGATCTAACGACGTCGCTTGGAAATTGCGACGCCGTCTCTAGGCTCTGTGAGCAATTCTTGAAACCACTTCGGGGTAGAGTTGTAATCTTGTTTGTTTCTTCTCTAAATGAGCCCAAGTCATGTGTATTTCCTCCAAAAGCCATCTAAGTGCTAAAACACAAAAAGGAATGATTAAGTACATAATTTGGGCATATTTGCATGATTTAGGGGGTTAAATGACTCTGAAAAAGTGTATAAAATGACACCTCATCAAATATCCCTACACTTGGGATTTGCTTATCCTCAAGAAAATGGGCTTTTCTACCTAGACAATAGCAATATCGAGGGCATTTAACCTACTTTGTAAAGATATTTTACAACACAACCTTCTAGACCTCGTAATTAAAAGCACGGAAGTTATATACTAGCACCTCATATAAGTGTTTGGATTCTCTCTTTCTCTCAGTTGTATAATGAATTATAACAGTATAGGAAACATGAAAATAACACTCATAACCTGTCGTAGCATATAAATTACCATAGGCTTGATAAAGAATCAAACCTCCATCACTAGGCGCAAGTACTAGAAATTACTATCAAATATAACCTGTAAATCAAAGACAGAAACAACTACACCTGGCGTAAAATTAGCGGGATAATGATAATATACAACGAAACTTTTAGGGTTTAGACTCTACGAAAGAAGTAAAGATAGGATGAATGTGTTAATATAATCATGGTTTTCTGCAGGTTTTTAAGAAAATTACAAATTTTGGAAATTAAACAAAATTGATTTTCCCAAAATAATAAAAAAAATTCGAATTTTCACAGGTCTGGAGACTTGACGCCGTAAGGAAAAATCCTGACACCGTCTCCAGACACTATGAAAATTTCCCATTCGTTTTCTTGGAAAAAAATTTATGCATGCAATTCTATTAGTTATTTCTTGTAGAAAATACTGCATAAAACCTGAGATTAATCATCACAATCATATGACTCAAAACTGACACAAGACGCGAATTAATTTAAACAATTTATTTAATATGTTTGAAATGATTCTTATAAACCGGATATTTTCCCTTACATTTATTCGATGCAAAATACCTTT
>BQNB010075509.1:0-31446 GCA_026074375.1 Tanacetum coccineum
AAACTTTCTGGACATCTCATTTACTTACAAGATAGGGAAAAAATTAGCATGTAAAAATTCAAAACCTATCATGCAAGAAAACTTCATATTATAGGGGCAACTTATACGGATTTTCTTATCGTGGTCATAGTCACTAGGATATCCAAAAGTTTTGCTAACCATTCTAGCATCATTCCTAGCTCTAAATTCCTCAATTACCTCACCTTCCTCAATGGTGGGCATCAAATCATCAACTTGATCTCTCCTAAGTTCTAATGGTACATTAAGATCGTTTAGTTCTATGTAATCTTCATATAAAGGGTCTAATGATCTATTTAACACCAAAATCTCTCTCATTAGCCTAGCTTCTAAATCAAGTTCCATTCTTTCTCTTAAGCTTAGCATGTAGACCCTCTTAATTAAACTACTACCAGGTTTAACACTTTTGAAAATTATTTTCTCTTCCCCAACCCTTAAAGTAATCTTCCTTTTGAAAACATCAATCTTAGCATGGGCGGTAGACAAAAATGGTCTTCCGAGGATCAAGGGCACTTTGATATCCTCGGGCATATCAAGAATTATAAAATCTACAGGGAAATCAAATTTACCAATTCCTACTAGCACGTTTTCAGCAATTCCTTTAGGATATTTCATGGTCCTATCTGCTAATTTAACTGTCAACTTAGTGTGAGCTAATTCGCCTAATCCTAAGTTAAGGTAGGTCAAGAGATGCATGACACTTTGATGAGATGTCATTTTATACACTTTTTAGGGTCATTTAACCCCCTAAATCGTGCATTTATACCTAAAATAGGTACTTAATAGTTCCTTTTTAGGTATTTAGCATTTGGAAGGCATTTGGAGAAAATACACGTGACTTGGGCTCATTTGGAGAAGAAACGGACCAGACTACGGACTTACGCAAACATCTCTCAAGATTATGTTCTTAGGGGATGGAGACGGCGTCACGAGACACACGTGACACCTTCACAATTCACCCCACGAAGGTGTCACAAGAAATCACGACGACGTCAGCTCGCACAACCCAGCCCAAGATATAGAATATTCTACTTCACAACGGCGTCACGATTAAAACGCGACGCCATCGCAACGATTTTTCTATATATACAAACCCGAAATTAGGGTTTTAGGTGTGTAACTTTAGAGTAAAAAAAGGAGACGAACCCTAGTTCATTTGGCAGCTTATTAGGACGATTTTAGGGCTTTAAAACCTTATTGTAACTCCTTTAATTCATGTTGTAATCAAGTAAGATTATCTTAATCATTCAATATGTCTTGTTGTTTGATTATTTATTGTTCTTGCTTTATCTTTAACATGCTTGGCTAAACTCCTTATTGTGTTCATTTATGATTGTATGAAACCTAGAATGTAGATCTTAGTGGTGTTTCTTCTTGTGATGAATATGCATGTTAGGCTTTAGAAAACCAGCTTTTGTCTGTATCGCTGTTGATATGTCTAGGGAAACATGATTGTGTAGAAAGGATACCATCGGGTAATAGTCTTCATACTAATTTGCCCCTTATATGGTTGATCCATTTTTAATATATTTTAAATGCATTTAATGTACTCTTAGGGGCCTTATAATAGTCTTCATACTACCTTACTTGTGTGTTGCCCTAACGGAATATTAAATAGACGGCGGGTTCGTGTAATCTGTTCATAACTTATGAAATAATTAAACAGATCATCACAAGTGCGACAAAGCAACAACACTAGGAGAAGTAATCTATGGAGTAATACATGATTAAATGAATACAATATTTTTATTATATTGTTATCACCATGAGCGTAGTTTATTATTTAGTTTAATAGCTAAAAACAACCAAACCTCTCAAATATATGATTTACCCGCTTTCCATAAAACATAAAAATACAAAAATAATCTTCTCTCAACCCCTAGAATTCTGTTAGACCGTGATCAAGACTTCCCAAACTATTCCCTTAGAGAACGATAACAACCCTCGAGTCTTTTAGGTACTCTGCCTAAGGAGTTGTAAAACTTCTTGTAGAAGTCCCTTATGACAACCAGATCAAGTTTTTAGCACTGCTGCCGGGGAATAATTAGGTTTTGATCATAGTTTAGCTTAGTTCTACTCGCTTGAATCCTTTTAAGTGAGACTTTAAATTTCCGCATATGGGAGACGAGAATCCTATCCGCACTCTTGTAGACTACTCCAAACCTAGCCACGAGGGCTACAGGAATACCATCGAGCTCGTCGTAAGGAACAACATGGTACCTCTTCGATTCGATACCATCCAATTGGTGCAAATCGGATGTTCATTCCACGGACTTCGGTCCGAGGATCCAAACCAACACCTCAAGGATTTCTTAAAACTTGTGGACTCACTTGACCTTGACGGTAAAAAAGGGGAAGAACGCACCTGCGTTTATTTTAATTTCCCCTTCGCGATCAAGCTAGAAATTGGCTTAAACGTCTTCCAGTAGGATCCATCACCACCTGGGAGGATCTTACTACTCGTTTCCTTGCTCAATTCTTTCCACCGTGAAGGACCGCAAAACTCCGCAATGATATCCTGATGTTTCAACAACATCATGAAGAATCTCTATTAGAAGCATGGACTCGTTTCAAGGACTTACTCCAAAAAGTCCCACATCATGGTCTCGACTTATGGCTTCAAATTCAAATCCTCTACGCTCAAGTCGACGGCACCACTTAGAAGGGTATTGATTACGCAACAGGCGGGAGACTTAGAAAACTAAGGCCAGACGAAGCCTGGGCTGCTATCGAGAGGCTGGCCCAATATGAGGATGAAGGGTGAAATGATGCCTTCATCCCAGATGAAGTGAGCTTTAATTACGAAAATCTCAACATCGAGCAATTACTCTGAATCATGGAGCGTAAAGTCGATACACTTATGAAGGATGTAATCTCGTTAATGGGTAAAAGCGATAGCGTATTTTGGTTGACAACCATCATGTCAAGAAGAATTTGAGCACATTGTGATGAACTTCATCTTCGACCAAGAAGAAAGGATAAGACAACTCAAAAATTACATGCAAGTTATTACAAAAGAATTCATGGAATTCTCTTTGGAAGTCGCAAAAAGACTGAAGGAAAGGATAAAGGAAAAAGACAATAAACCTAAGAAGATCGAGAAAATCACAAAGTATCTAGACACCAAGGTCGTGGAGAACAGTGCTAAACATAACTTCTTAGAAAACCTCGAGAAGAAGACGTTTCCTACCCATGCGAATCCATCTTGACCTCGGAAGAATACCTTTGGGTTTAAGCCTGGAAAGAGGGCTAATCAGTCCCATCATAACCCGAGCAATTCCTTAACCGAACGACGACAACCCCACTTGGTGAACACAAAATAAGGGAAATAGGAGGAATATGGCCCCCAATGGGTAGTTAGAAAGTAAAGTTTGATGCAGAGTTCACCAACTTATGCTCACAAAGAAGTCCCACGCATAAGGATATGAGATATGCTTTTGACCAGCATCGTAAGGAATTGCAATGAAACACTTTTCCCAAATCCTCTCCACGATCAGAAAAAATGAAACTCTTGAACCTGAAGCACCAACTTTTTCCATGACAACCAAGTTAGGAATTAGCACTCAAGACCCACCGTTCCTAACCCCTCCACAATCAATATCTGCCAACCACACTGAAGGTGTAACCAAAAGAAGGGCCTGAGGACACAGAACCAAGCATTATACAAGAACCCGTCCCTCAGCCATTTATCTTTTACCAACCTTCCAAGTCATCCAACCTTCCCTTTCCGTCCAGATTAAAGAAGCAGAAGAAGGATGAAGAGGATGAGCGGCTTCTCTCAATATTCAAACAGATCCACATCAACCTTTCATTCCTAGAGGCCATGATCCACATGCCAAAAGGAGCTAAGGTTTTGAAAGATCTCCTTTCACATAAGGAAAAACTCAAAAAAGTGGCCTCCTCGGTCAAGCTTAGTGAGGAGTTTTCTACTGTTATCCAAAGGAGTCTACCCTAAAAAGAAGGAGATTCAGGAAGCTTCACACTGCCATGTCTTATCAGGCCCTTAGCAGTCAAGAACGCCCCCCCCCCCCCCCCCCCCCCCCCCCCCTCCCCCCCCCCCCCCCCCCCTCTGCTGATTTAGGAGCAAGCATAAATCTCATGCCACACTCTCTTTTCCGACGATTGGGAATTTCTAAACTTAAACCTACCAAAATGAGAATTCAACTATCCGATCGATCTATCAAATACCCCATCAAGGTCTGCAAGAATCTATTGGTGAAAATAAGCAAGTTCATCTTCCTAGTTGACTTCGTAGTTTTGGAAATGGACGAAGACGAGCTAGTCCCGATCATTTTGGGACGGCCCTTCCTCGCCACGGCAAGAGCTGTAATTGACGTTCACGAAGGAAAATTAAGTTTAAGGGTCGGAAGTGAAACCGTCACCTTCAACATTGGGAAATCCATGAAATCAAAACACTCCCTTGACGGTTACCTATACTTTGCCGATCACACCGCTAAGATGGTCTAGGAACAATGGGTCGACACAGTAAACCATGATGGAAAATGAATTAAAGAAGAAGAAGCGGAAGACTCTAACAAGGCGCTTGCAGTTTCCTTCTACCTAAGGACAGAGCCGATAGAACCGCTCGAATGGAAAGCTCTAGAGAACCGATTAAAACCATCAAGCGTTGAACCACCCAAACTTGAATTGAAATTAATTAACCGAACGCTTGTATGCTTTATTTTTTTTTCCTCCAATAAAACAACCATAAAAACAAAAACTCATAGTGTTCATTCATCGCATTACACCATCAAAAAAATCCAGGCTCCTCGAGGTCCTTCGGAATCATAAAGGGGCGATATCATGGAGTATTGTGAACATTAAAGGGATCGACTCGTCCTTCTACACTCACAAGATTCTAATGGAATACAAGTTCAAACCAAGTGTCCAACCTCATAGACGAGTAAACCCGAACATCAAGGAAGTGGTAAAATAAGAAGTCATAAAACTCCTTGACGCAGGACTAATCTACCCCATCTCCGATAGTCCTTAGGTGAGTCCTGTCCAAGTTGTCCCAAAAAGGGAGGAATTACCGTAGTAAAAAATGAGAAGGATGAGCTCGTCCCGCAACGGACGATCACTGGATGGCGTGTATGCATCGACTATAGTAAATTGAATAACGCAACCCAAAAAGATCACTTTCCATTTCCGTTTATCGATCAGATGCTCGAACGCCTTACTGGGCATGAATAGTATTGCTTTCTAGACGGGATTTCAGTATTTTAGATCCCTATCACACCTGAAGATCAAGACGGCGAAAACCACATTCACCTGCCCCTATAGGACTTTCGCATACAAACGAATTCCCTTCAGACTATGCATATCCAACGATCGTTCATCCTTAATCGGTAAGTAAATCATTCCTTCTACTCTCACGATTTCATTTAATCAATTTCAAATCCATTTTATTGATTGATACGCCGTCACGTCGATCCGGGTCTAAAACTTATAAAACCTGTTACTATTCCCCTTTCCCCTTCATACAAACATAAGCAGCCAACATCCATCCTCATCAATCCCCAATTCGATTTCTGCTATCCAACGATCGTTCATCCTCAATCGATAAGTAAATCATTCCTTCTACTCTCGTGATTTCATTTAATCAATTTCAAATCCATTCTATTGATTGATTCCCCTAGTTTGGTCATACCCAATCGATCGAAATTAGGAACAATTAGACACCAACCTAAGTAGTTTGTTGTTACCTTAAGTATTGAATCGTCCAAAATCAACACTTTTGCAAAAACAACTCAAATTTAGGGTTGATGACTCCAATCTTTTCAAATTTTTAATATGGGTCTGATGCTAAGGGAGTGTTTGGAAACATGTTTATCGGAAGATGGCTTAGTTTTCCCTCGTAAAAACATTTTTCAAATCAAAACCTCTGTGATGGCGTCACATGTTATTGGTGACACTGTCGCCACCGTCTGACCTAATAGTCAGCCTAATTCTTGCTCTCTAACTCCTCTCGTTTCTTATTTTAACTTCGATATAGGCAATGAGCAAAAGAGCTAGGAACACTCGGGGGGCAAGCCTCCTCATCTCGCAAAGAAACCATGGAAAAAAAGGTCCAGAAGTTAGGATTATTCGATTACGAAGACCATCAAATGAACTATAACAACCTCGTCGGGCGCTCTGTTCACCCCGAGGATGTTGTTGATTGGTAGTATCTCTCTAAAAAAGGTCTTGCTCAATCATTCTTAAACTGCATCAACACCAATAGCTTTTTCGGACCACAATGGGTTAACCTTTTCCAAATTAACGAGCCCGTATTTCATGAGCTTGTTCGCGAATTCTTTTCCTTGCTTGAGTTTTATACCTCTCCTTGTAGGTATTAAACACTACACAAGGGTGTCACATTTAGGTTAGGAGGAGTAGAGAGAGAAATGTCCCTTCCTGAGTTTGGGTGGAGAGTTGGTTTGTACACCGAGATGGAATCTAGAGATGTTGCGACACTTAGTGGTTTGAGAAGGGCAGAAACGATCAATTCTACTCATTTGACTCATTTGTTTTGTGCACCTAGTATTGGTGACGACGGGTTTAATGTGGGGAACACAAAAGCAAAATCTATTAGGGACCTAAGTATTAAGCTTGCTCATCAGTGCATCACGATGACCATCACGGGTAGGAAGGAAACCACCGATCGTGTCACCGAGATCGACTTATTCTATCTCTATTGCATTTACGGGGAAGGGGTTGTTTGCAACATCCCCTATTGGCTCGCCAAATACCTAAAGGGCGTAAGGGATAAGAGTGTGATTTTCGGGGGGGGGGGGGTGTTTGTAACAAAGATAGCTTGGTCCTTTGGTTTGCTCACCGAAGAAATGATAAGTGTATTGAACCGTGAGTCCCTTCCATATGTTTACAGGAAAAATTCGTTGGTTAAGATGGGAGTAATCATGGAACTCCATGAGGGTGAGTGTTGTTGGCCGGGGGGGGGGGCGGGGGGGGGGGGTTACGGCCTATCAGAGGGTGTTGTAGAGGAAGATGAGGTGATGATGGAGGAAGGGCGGATGTACAAGGGGGTGAAATGAGGTGGACGTTTGGAGGGGCTCGTGGGCAATCATATATCAGAAAACATGAGTGCGGGAGACTGGCAGGTTCGGCAGGCACGATAGATGGCCCAACAAGACAACCAATGGGGGAGGCTCAATGCTTAGATGGAATAACAAGACCAAAAGGCCCATTGGATGTATGATCACACCATTTGCCAGTTCCAGCACATGTTAAATCGCGACAACCTTGAGCCACACCTCCAGATTGATCTATTTCTTGGGTTTGAAGCCGACTACCCTCCTTATGGCTATCAGGGAGACATGCCTCCCGGCTACACATACCGCCCCGACCGTTCGCAGGATGGCTCTTCTTGATCACATTTGTTTCATTCCATTGTTATTTACATCCTTTGTCAATTGAACAATTATGGTTTGTAATAGTTTTTAGGATCTGAATACTTTAAATCTTGTTCTGAATCTTTGTTTAAGTTTATTATGAATTGGCTTAATTAGTGTCTTGTGTGTTTTAACTCTTTATTGTTTGTTTTATTATGTTTGAATTAGTTTGTAATCATGCTTTGTTTATTTGTAACTTCATCTTATTTGCAATCAAAGGTATTTTGCAACAAAATAAGTGTAGGGGAATTATCCGGTTTTTAGAACCAAATTCAAACTTTTAAAATAAATTGTTTAGATTAATTCGCATCAGTTTCGAGTCATATAATTGAATTGTTAATTCTCATGTTTTTATGCAACATTTTGTACAGGAAAATAACATATAAGAATGAGTGCATGAAATTTTTCATCAAAAATAAAAAATGAGTTTTCACAGAGTGTGGATACCGCATCACGATTTACACGCGATGCCGTCACCACGACACTTGTGACAAGGTCAGGATATTCCTGACGTTGTCAAACGCCCAGTTACAGGAAAACTCGAAAATTTTAAGTTTTTTTGAAAATAAAACTTGTACAACAGTTAAGAAAGTTGTAATTCATTTATAAACTTGCAAAACCCTGAGTTTAACAATTTTCTCATCCTATCTTTACTGCTTTATAGAGTCAACCCTAATTCCACACTGTATATTATTATATCGCACATTTTATGCTTGGTGTAGTTGTATTTGTCTTTGTTTACAGGTTATATTTGATGAGAAGAAGCTTGGAAGTTCTTAGGAAGTTTCATTGGATGATTCTTGGAGGATAATTTAACCAGTTATCGCATGTTTCTTCTCCATTATTGAGCAAACCAAGGGAGTACTAGTTTCTTTTCCTTGTTTTCTTTTCCCTTTATTCGTTTTTACGGGTACTTCTATAGAACATTAGAGACAATGTTCAACTTAAGTGTAGGGGGAAAATAAGCCTTAGAAACTATTCTTTCATTTTCCATTTGCTTTGTCCTTAAAATGATGGGTAATATATCAAAACATAGCATAAAAAGGTAATTTTGACCTAAATTTAAAATTTTTTTATGACACATACCGACGAAAACCGAGTATTAATAGCGTCTCATGGATAGGAATTTATATGACTAGCACAAAAACCCTCAGAATTCCACCCTAAAAATGTGAGGTTCGCCTTTAGATCTTTAGGAATTCGGGTATCTATTCCACCCCAAGATAGTTTATACCTTTAGCTTTCTAGAGTTAAGGAGTGAGCAGCCATATGTATATATTCCTTCGTTACAGATGTGTACATATGGTCTTGTCTCCTTTTTGGAGCAATAAGATCGATATTAAAATTAATATGAGTGTACCGGTAGTGTATTAAATTCTAGAACTTGCTTTTTATGATGCATCCCGAGACCGCATAGTCGTTTTAAGATATGGTGATAAGATACATTAGGATTAAACCTGTTTTAAACTGTATTGTTATGATGGCCACATCGATCATATAACTATCCCACATCCTTGCTATGCACTCATCTTTAGTGCAGGATACCCTTAGTACAACCCTCCGAGCTTGTCCTTTTCACGGTTCTCATATCTGGTGGATTCCATATTATTAATGAAGAGCATTGTTAACCCTTAAACTAATCGTTAAACAGAAATCGCCTTAGCCTACCTTATATGTACTCGCTTTTAGTACATTATTATGTTTAACCCAAGTTAATTATTGATTACACGGTTGCTAAGTCCTTATCCTTGTAAATATTGTTTTGGGATGATTGAGATTCATGGTAGTATTTATTTTGCAGAAGAATGGGGAAGAAAAGTTAATTCAATATCCCCATACGTTTGTTAGATGATCTTTATGTTATTTTGATCCACCTCAAATCGGGTCATTAGTTAGATTGTAAATATCGAGCATGTAAAAGCTCAAGTGTAGGGGTACGTGTTATAAACCCCATGTTATGATGTATTATGTTATTAAAAAAAGAGATTGATGTAGAGTTTTGTAGAGTTTGTATATCTTCGTCAGAGTCTTGGCTTAGAAACTAAACCAGCGTGTATTCATGTAAATAATTAGCTAACCCTTCCACTCAAAATTCACCCAAAGCCACCCAAATGTATCCCATCTGTTTCCATTTCCATTATATGTTATCTTACACCTACACCCCATAACCCTTTTAAAAGACCTCTTAGATAGTAATGAATAATGCTTGCGCCTAGCGATAGAGGTTTAATCCTTTACCAAGCCTATGGTAATTTATATGCTAAGACAGGTAATGAGTGTTGATTTTCTGTTTCCCCTATTATGTTATAATTTATAATACAACCGAGTGAAAGAGAGAATCCCAAACACTTATGTGAGGTGCTAGTATATACTTTTCGTGCTTTTAATTATAAGGTATAGAAGGTTGTGTTGTAAAATACTTTTAAAGAGTAGGTTAAATGACCCTAATACTACTATTGTCTATGTAGAAAAGCCTATTTGCTTGAGGACAAGCAAATCCCAAGTGTAGGGGTATTTGATGAGATGTCATTATATACACTTTTTCAGGGTCATTTAACCCCCTAAATCGTGCATTTATGCCTAAAATAGGTACTTAATCATTCCTTTTTAGGTATTTAGCATTTGAAAGGAATTTGGAGGAAATACACGTGACTTGGGATCATTTGGAGAAGAAATAGACAAGACTACGGACCTACACCAACATCAATGAAGATTATGTTCTTAGCGGCTGGAGACGGCATCACAAGATACATGTGACGCCGTCACAATTCACCGCACGATGGTGTCATAAGAAATCATGACGACATCAGCTCGCACGACCCAGGCCAAGATCTAGAATATTTCACTTCACGACGGCGTCACGACTAAAACGCGACGCCGTCGCTATGATTTTTCTATATATACAAACCTGAAAATAAGGTTTTAGGTGTGTAACTTTAGAGTAAAAAAGAAATGGACGAACCCTAGTTCATTTAGCAGTTGTTAGGGACGATTTTAAGGCCTTCAAACCCTTTTGTACTTCCTTCAATTCATGTTTTAATCATGTAAGACTATCTTAATCATTCAATATGTCTTGTTGTGTGATTCTTATCTGTTCTTGCTTTATCTTATAATATTGCTTGCTAATAACTTCTATTGTATTTTTTTCGATTGTATGAAACCTAGGATGTAGATCTTTGTGGTGTTGCTCAGTGATGAAATATGTATGTTAGGTCTTAGAAAACAGCTTTTGTCTGTATCGCTGTTTGATATGTCTAGGAAACATGATTGTGGTTGATGGATACATCGGGTAACAATTTTCTACTTCTTGCTCTGATATGGTTGATCCACTTTAATATACTCTTAGGGGCCTTGTAATAGTCTTCATACTACCTTACTTGTGCGTTGCCTAACAAAATATTAAATAAGCTAGGGGTCGTGTAATTTGTTCATGGACTTAGGAATATTTTCATAGTTCATCACCAAGGTGACAAAGCAACAACACTAGGAGAAACAATCTAGGGAGTAATACATGATTAAATAAACACAATCTTTTATTATATTGTTATCACAAGTCTCTTAGTTTATATTTAGTTTAATAGCTAAAACCAAAACAACCTCTCAAACATATGATTTACTCCTTTCATAAAATATAAAAACACAAAAATAATCTTCTCTCAACCCCTAGAATCTGTTAGACCGTGATCAAGCCTTCCCAACCTATTCCCCTAGAGAATGATAACAACCCTCGAGTCTTGCCTATACTACACTACAACGATTAGGTACACTGCCTAGGGAGTTGTAAAACTTCTTGTAGAAGTCCCTTACGACAACCGCAACACTTACACACAACCTAAAAATACAAAGTCAACAAACTAAAATAACCTTTATGAAGGCCTACCAACCCAATATTTTCGCATATTAGCCACTTGTATAACTCGAGTTATCAACCTGTGGTATCTGAACCTGAATTCACGTGTACCTGAGATGCCAGAAGCTTATTAGGATTGGTATTGCCTAAGAAACATGGCAGTTAATTGCAAAACTGGTAAAAATGATTACAACCAATAAATCTGATTAAACGGTTTAAAAATTGCAAAACTCATAAGAGATGTTAATAGGGCATATATGCTAAAAATAATATGCGCAAATGTCTCTTAAAGAATATGCGCAAATTCATAAGAGGTGGATAATTTAACTTCCTAAGAAATAAAATTTCATATCCAAATTGCTTGGTTACGGACAAACGTGTTGGGTCGACCAATTAGTTCTTTTTCTTCTTTTGAACTTCACAGTAACCTATGTTTTAAACGTAATGAATTTCCATTACCTAAAATTATAAAATCGTTCTTATATCGTTTTAATGATTCCAAAATATAGAGTACTAATTTAGTTTAACCGAAGCTCATAGGAACACGGAAAATTTTGTTAACAGGTTAACCCAACCCAACTTGACCCATAATAAATTAAGCACTTTTCTGTTTGCATTATTTTAACCCATTTAGATATCTTTGTTTCACCCGAACAAACCAACAGATTTGAAGGAGGTGAAAATTGACCCGTTTTGTACATTTGAGCAAATTGACCCCGTCTAATATAAATCGCAGAATCTATAACACCAAGAATAGTAAAAGAAGTTTTAATATATAAAGAGGGGGGAGATTTATCATTCAGGTACATGGCTTCATACTTAAAGACATACAATCTAATCCAGGACTACTTGGGATAAGAACTTCATCTGTCACTGTTCTGCGGAAGAAGATCCCGTTTTTAGAAAACGTCGTGAAACTTAATACATGAATATTTGAAATATTACCTCCATCCTCAAGAAAATTAGAAGTCCAGAGAGTGAGGTTATCTCTCAACAGCTGCATGATCAAGGTGTCTTTGTATGATTCCTCACTTAAGGTGTCCAACTTGGCAATTGCCTCATCAGAAGCTACTTTAGCTAAATGGCAGGCCCTGTAAATTAACCGTTTAGCATAGTGTAATAATAAGCATCAAAGTTCGTGTCCAAGTATTGGGAAAAATGAAAAGGGTAGTTAGGATTTACTTTTCAGGTGAATTCATGATTTCATAGTAGAAGACTAAAAAATTAAGGGCCAATCCGAGACGAATTGGGTGGGTTGAAGGGAGTTCCTTGTTTGCAGAAGCAGAAGCAGCCTACAATGGTTTATCGCAGATATTGTGAGTAAATAATGTTTAGAAAAATCAATTGAACATATATAGATTATCTAATATATCCGTCTTTTTCAAAAATTTAAATACTGTTATTGAACTAAAAATGCATGCCTTGCAGCCCTTCAATGACTGATCTGAAGCTTCCTTTCTTTCCTCATCTGTCTTGAACTCAGCAAGGTATCAGAAGTATTCATCTTTCCTGTTATTAAATTCATCAAAACATTATAAGAAAACCATTTTTATAAATGAAAAAGTATAGAGTAAATAACTTAATACGCAGTAAAAAAACTGAATTTTAGATTAATAAGACTCACATTTTGTAGTAGAAAACAGTAGCTTCACCTGGGCCAGAAGATGGTATCAAATGCTTATCAATGATATCAAGGATTTCGCTGAAAATTTGGAATAGGCTGGCCTCAACCTTTTTGCGATAGGCCTTGATCAGATTGACGTAGTTCTCATTTCCTTTTGATTCCTCTTTTTGTTCAATAGATGACATAATACGCCAATAGGCCCTCCTTGCCCTAATGACATTCTTGTATCCAACCGAATGTCTCTGATTGAGGTTTAAGACATCTTCATCACCATCATCATACAATACCTAAAAATATATAGCAACAAACAGTCGTCAATAATTGCCCAAAACGTAAAAATAAGATTTTTTTATCTTGTTCCATAAACATATGTGATTTTAATCCTGTAAATCAAGATTACCTTAGTTCCCGTATGTTCAAACACTCACTGCGTAATGGATAATTAATTCTAAAAAAACAAATGATGAAGTGCTCAACATACAACTTTTATAAATTTTGAATACAACATTTCAGCCACCCTTTTAGCAACCACACCCATTCCGCAACCCTTATTTGAGGACCTAAACCCACCCATTAAGACCTAGTCAGCTCAAAACCCAACCCATCCATTTCTGCCCCCATTTCTGTGTTATGGGTTTCAATCTTTGTTATCTTACCAAATTAATGTGTAGTTGTGTGGTGTTAAATTATGATTCAAGTTTTAAATTTATATTTTGCCGACTTAACCAAAAAAAACACTTTAACAGGCAGTGTACCCAGTCGATGGGAGTTTCATGGTAAGTAGGGTATCGATCACTAAAAGCGAGGAACACTTTTAATTTATTAATACTTTAGTTTTTCTAATCTAAGTTAGTCTAATCTACACTAAACATATGCTAAACCTACATTAACTAAATCTAATGGATAAGGGGGTTTTTTCAGCCTGAGAGACTGGCACGGGTTTGGTGGTGACTAAAAATAATTCAAGATACTAAAACACACGCAAGCAAATTAACAGAAGATAAAAGAGCGGTCTAGACAAAAATAAGAAAATTGTATTAACCATTATTAATCCAATCAGAACGTTGGTTTGTTTATTAGTGCAATGATTACTTATCTCGAGGCGACGTATCATTCTTAAGACTTAGGCATTACTTCTTCCTAAGACCTAGACACGTAGAATTCTGTCATAATTAAATGCATTCGCATAAAGCATACTTATTTGCTGATTATAATATACTACTTAACGGCTATTTATATACTACTAGTCCACTTTCCGAGTCCTTACCAATGGAATAAGAACGTACTCGTTGATACCAAGGTCACCTTATGGCTCAACTAAGCTCACTAAACTAAAGGCAAGGATAGGTCAATATTTGTGATCCTATGATTCTAGATATATAAATTGCAATATGGAGAGCTATCCCTGACTCTTTATTAAGCTGATACCCAAACAACACCAAAGTTGCAGCGCATTAAATATGTAGGACTAGACCCAGTTGAATGATAGGTCGCATACTTAAGCACGTAAACAAGTATAAATTGATAAACATAAACAAGCAATCAACGATAAATTAAGAAATCGAGATAAACAAACCAAACATTAAGATCTTCATAATAATGGCTAATACCCAAAGGTATTAGCCTTCAAACGTCATAATTAATACAAAAGTAATGATTTAGCCAAGGTAAACTAACCGAGTTAACGAATGATATCAAAACTGAACGATCAGGAGTATAAGATTTTCACATATTCTCCTGATGGAATTAATCACATGCTCGACCCTTCTGCTTTTTTCTCCCTGAAAATCGGACTTTATGGGTTCAGGTATCAAGAATATGATTTAGCACACTTAAAACTTGTTTTCGAGTTTTCTATTTATAGGATCTGGAGTCGGTTCGATACGACGTATCCGATGTCTTGGATACGACGTATTGGGGGTTTCTTAGAGTAGGGACCGTTTGATATCTTTTAGAATATTTTATTTCCATATAGCTTGAATACAGCATATTGCCTTTCCTGGATACGACGTATTGGATCTTGTTTACTTCGTGGTCTTTGGTGAGTGCAGGCACAGATACTCCGTAATTTCCTTGTTTTTAATGATCGGGGTTTAACACACAACACATGGTTGTGAGGAACAAGTTAATTTTAAAATTTCTTTGTTTAAGCTCCAGAATGCGTGCCTTTTAGTTAATCTTCACCAAGTACTCCATAATTACTACAATTCTCAAATATAAATGATTAAGTAACAATTCTTTGCAATAATTATATAAAATGGGTTATACATGGGATAAATGATGCTATAAAATAGATGTTATTTGATGTTTAAAATATCCTCCACTTGAATCCTCCTTGGTTCCTCAAGTAGCCTTTAGAAGTTTTATGAAATTGGATCCCAAGAATTTTTCCAGTTAAGTATTTATTTGATCTCTTACACGTACAATCCAAAAACACTCAGAAATAGGAAGATGGAAAAACACTAAATCACTCAACATACTTCTATGTGGTACATGCAACGAATTCGCTCATTGCTCGGTCATGACGAGTATTATTATCATAGGCTGGGATGGATACACATTTCTACCATCGAAGTAAAGATAAATGTTTATAAAGATAAAATGGAAACGATTATCTTCAAACTTTTCTTCTCTTTTTCGTTGCGATTTTTCTAGTTTTTTTGATTTTTTTTTCTTTTTTTCTTTTTGTCTTTTTTTGATTTTTTTGCTAACACTATACTACGAAACTCGGTGTAGTTTCACCATCTTCACGATCATAATAATTCCGGATAATTCTTTTAATAATTTTTCATTCTTCGGACGTACCAATAATTGCGATGGTAGTAAAAATACATGAGTTTTGACTATAATATACATTCCCATTTGCGATGTGCAAATTTCTTTCAACCGTACAAAAGATAGAAAATTTTGACACAAGACTAGGGAAATACAAACTTCACACTTTAAGCAACTAAAAACTGTAAAATAAACTTAATCTAACAGGGTAGGCTAAGGTGTAAAGGTGTAACGAAACAAATAATTGGTGTAGTTCCTAAAGGATTGGCTCTACAGGTTATTCTAGGGGTATCTTACTCTTAAAGTGAGAGTAAACAAAGGGTTTATACGGAGTTAACTAACCAGTGTAGTTAGTTAATAAGCCGCATGTAAAGGCGATTTAGATGTAATCCTAAAATTTACCAGTTTAAACAAGTTACTCTATCTAAATCCATAGTACTTATCACTGCGGTCTCGAATAGATATACCAAGCCAAGGTCTAAAGTCTACAACATCACCGGTACACTCATATTTTGTGGAATTTGGGTAAACATTTGGAAACGGATAAGGTTAAATCCTCACAATATCTAATAAGGGTTATTGTGTGCGTGTAGGTAACAAGTAATTTCACAAAAGTATGCTTTAATTTTTTTTTTAAATTTAAACATAATTTAAGCATTTTAGTGTGAAAAATATGACAAGTAAACATTCTAATTCCATCCCCTCACTTGAATTATACAACGTCCTCATTGTATAGATAAAATATTAAATACGGGAATTAAAAAGAATTAGAATGAGAAACTCCCCTGATATTTTCTCGGTAGATTATCCATGTTGAGTTTACTGAGCAAGAATTCATGTTGAACAGCCGTCTTGAGGTTTCAAGACTCCAACACTCCAAGATTTATAGATTTGTAAATTCTCCACCAACATTTGTCGATTTCCCTTTACGAGGTCCTGTGTAAATTCTTAGAAAACAAATGCAATTCTATCTCTGTGTATTCGTTTGGTTAGAATCGAAATTTAGACCTAAAACTGTATAGGAAGTCAATACGCCGCATCTGTTCCCCATGATACGCCATATTGATACATGTGCCGGATACGTTGTATTCGTTTAACGAATACGCAGTATCGACTGTGCTAAAAATAAAGACTGTATAACGTCCAAAAGGTCAATACGCCGTATCCATGGGGTTTGGATGCGCCATATAGAAAATCTGGGAAGACAGACTCGATAAAAATTGAAAATACATTCCGGGTTGTCTCCCGGCAAGCACTTTTGTTTACAAAAAAGTCTTTAAGTTAGACTTGCCCCAATTTAATCCCATCCTTATAAAACAATTTGGGGTCGAACGGGATGCCAAATGGCACATATAAATTCTTAAAAAGATTTATTAGCATCCCTTTGATAATATAATTACAAGTCATGATATTAAGATTTAATTTCATGATAAAAATTTTAGTTTTGAAAATTTTATTAGATGTATCATTACTTGTTTCCAAAAGCTTATTTGACCCATGTGCATGGGTACCATCATCGGTATTTATTACATCAGGTAATGGTTTGACAGATAAATCCCCCGAAGAGTGTTCAATATCGATTTTATCATCATCATTGTCCTCATCCGATTTTGAATCATCAGGATAAATTACGTTAAAAGAAAATAGATCATTAAAGTATAAAATGTTTTGTTCCTCTTCATCACATTCGAACAATGATGTTTCATCTTTTAAATCAAATTCATCGATAGGTTGAGGGCTTAAAGTGGGTTCAGTTAAGAAATCTGATTTAGACGTTAGAGCATCATTGTAAACAATGGCTGGAAATTCATTCTCAAAATCTTTAAAGAAGTCTTAAACATCAAAACAACTGACCGTAGGCTCGGGTAATGGAAGTGAAGGCTTATTGACTTTTTCATTATCGTTTTCCGAATCCGTTTTCAAATCATTGGCAGGAATTATTTTATAAGAAAACAAGTTTTTGTCAAAAACTACCGTGTAATCTTCATCGTCAGATTCGTCAAACGATATTCTAAAGTCAATTTTATTATCGTTAAGAGGACTTAACGTGGGTTCACAGGAGTGCGTTACTTCGGATGTTAACACGTCATTAAAGACTATAGCTGTGAATTCAGTTTCAACAGATCCGAGGTTGTGAACGTCTTCAGCATACCACATCTTACCATTCTTAGCAGTTTCCCAGTTATGCACCTTACCCACGCCTACGAGCTTTTTCTTCCTCAAGCCAGATATACTCTTCCATAGTAATGTCGGGGTTGTCCATATTTACATGTAATAAATTTGCTTGGAAAGAAAACTGTCAAATAGCTTAATACGCCGTATTCAGTTAAATGAATACGCCGTATTGATGATAGAGTCAAATACGCTGTATTGGTTTGAAAAAAATTATACGCCGTATCCAATAAATTGAATATGCTGTATTGGTTTGAAATTTTTTTACAGCGTACTTTGAATAATGCAGAAAACACACAAACACAAAATATGCAAAATATACAATGCAGATAATCAAACACACAAATATGAAAATTAATCTAAGCTAAACTAAACTAAAACACTAATAAAAACATGAATTAAACAACTTCACTCCCCGGTAGCGGCGCCAAAAACTTGATGTATCGTGGTGTAAGTGTTATTTTATGTATCAAGTTTTACAATTTATTTTATGTTGACTATACCTAAAAACAAAACTTTAACGGGCAGTGTACCCGATCAAGATGTAGCTTCGTTGGTAAGTAGGGTTTCAATCACTAAGAGAGAGAGCGTTAACTCAGTATTTTAGTTATCTAACCTAAGGTTTTGATGACAAGTAAAGCAATAAACACACACAAGAAGACAAACAAACGATAGAGAAGTGGTCGAGAAGTAATTTAAGGAAAACGTATCAACCATGAATAATCCGATAAAATACAGGTTTATTTATTTAGTGCAATGATTGTCTTATCTCGAAGGGGCATATCATTCCTAGACTTAGGCGGTGCTTCTTCCTAAGACCTAGACATGCTAATCCTGTCACAATTAGACGCATCCTCATAAAGCAAGCATTTGTTGATTATAATCTATCTTAGGAGATTAATAATGATGCTCTTACTAAACCCTAGCTCATGGAGACTTCACCCACTTACCGCTTAACGACTCTTTATATACTAGTAGTCCACTGTCCGAGTCCATACCAATTGATTAGAACGTACTCGTTGGTACCAATTTCACCTTATTGCTCAACTAAGCTCACAAACAAAGGGCAAATATAGGTCAATATTTGTGATCCTATGTTTCTAGATATATAAATTGCAATATAGAGAGCTATCCCAGACTCTTAGCCTAGTCCCAAACAACACAAAAGTTGCAGCGCATTAAATATGTAGGACTAGACCCAGTTGAATGATAGGTCGCATGCTTAAACACATTAACAAATATAAATTGATAAACATAAACAACAATCATCAATAAATTAAGCAATCAAGATAAACAAAACAAACATTAAATCTTCATAAACATGGCTGATACCTAAAGGTATCAGCCGATAGTCATTGTAAAAATACACACAGTTTGATATATGAATGATTAAAATAAAGTGACCTTAATCGAACACAAATTCGGTTACGCGAAGATTACAAGAGTTTTCCTATGATCTTGAGTCTCTTTTCTGACCTTCTAGGGCTCCTTTATTCGTCTCTTGGTCGAGTTGGTGGTTTAGAGATTCACTTGCATCCCTATATAAGGTCTGGAAGTCGGTTCGATACGGCATATCCAAGGGATTAGATACGGCGTATTAGGGGTTTCTTGGAGTAGGGACCACGTTTGATATCTTTCAGAATATTTTATTACTATATTGTGAATACGGCGTGTTGATGTCTCCTGGATACGGCGTGTTGTGTCTTCAATCCTTCGTGGTTATTTGTGAAGCGTAGGCACGGATACACCATTTCTTCTTGATAGATACGGCGTATTGAAGTAAAATCAGTTGGTTCTTCTTCGTTGACCAAAGTATTATATACGGCGTATCGTTGATGTAGATATGGTGTATTCTTCAAAGTCAGGCAATGGTCTTTTAATTCTTCAAAGTCTTGGATACGTCGTATAGGCCTAAAATAATACGGCGTATTTTCTGTCAGATCAGTATACTTTCTTGAACTCTTCGTTTATGCTCCAAAATGGGTGCCTTTTAGCATAACTTCACCAAGTACTCCATAATTACTGCAATTCTTAAATACAAATGATTAAGTAACAATTATTTGCAATAATTATACAAAATGGGTTAATTACATGGGATAAATGATGCTATAAAATAGGCGTTATTTGATGTCATCAGAGACTGGCACGGGTTTTGTGGTGACTAAAACTAATTTAAGACACTAAAACACACGCAAGCAAATTAACAGAAGATAAAAGTGCAGTCTAGCCAAATATAAGAAAACTATATTAACCATTATTAATCCAATCAAAACGTTGGTTTGTTTATTTAGTGCAATGATTACTTATCTTGAGGCGGCATAGCATTCTTAAGATAAAGGCGGTACTTCTTCCTTAAACCTAGACATGTAGAATTCTGTCACAATTAAACGCATCCGCATAAAGCATCCTTATTTGCAGATTATAATCTATCTTAGGGATTAAAGAAATGGTGATCTTGTTAAACCCTAGCTAATGGAGACTTTACCCACTTACTGCTTAATGGTGATTCATACACTAGTAGTCCACTAACCAAGTCTTTACCAATTACTTAAGAACATACTTGTTGATCCCAAGGTCACGTGTTGGTCCAACTAAGCTCACAATCTAAGGGTAAAGATAGGTCGTTATTTGTGATCCTATTGGTCTAGATGTATAAATCACTATATGGAGAGCAATCCCGGCATCTACATTACTTGGTCCGTATTACTAGATCCAGTTGAATTATAGGTCGCATACAAAAGCACGTAAACAAGTATAAATTGATAAACATAAACAAGCAATCAAAGATAAATTAGGAAATTGAGATAAACAAACCAAACATTAAGATCTTCATAATAATGGCTAATACCCAAAGGTATTAGCCTTCAACATCATAATTAATACAAAAGTAATGATTTAGCCAAGGTAAACTAACCGAGTTAACGAATGATACCAAAAACTAAACGATTACAATAGTACCAGAAATTACACGTTGTCTCCTATGGAATTAATGACGTTGCTTGACCTCTTTTACTCTTTTTCTCCTCTGAAAATTGACTTTTGTGGTTTAGGTATCGAGAATATGATTTAGCACACTTAAAACTCGTTTTTGCGTTTTCTATTTATAAGGTCTGGAAAAAGGTCGATACGGCGTATCGAATGTCTTCGATACGGCGTATTGGGGATTTCTTGAAGTAGGGACCATGTTTGATATCTTTTAGAATTTTCAATTTTCATATAGCTTGAATGCGGCGTATTGGGTCTTCTTGGATACGGCGTATTGGATCTTGTTTCCTTCGTGGTCTATAGTGAAGTGTAGGCACAGATACGCCGTATCTTCCTTGATGGATATGGCGTATTGGTTATCAGAACAACAATCTTCAAATATCTTCGTTTAAGCTCCAGAATGCGTGCCTTTTAGTTAATCTTCACCAAGTATTCCATAATTACAGCAATTCTCAAATACAAACGATTAAGTAACAATTTTTTGCAATAATTATATAAAATGGGTTATTTACATGGGATAAATGATGCTATAAAATAGTCGTTATTTGATGTCATCAGAGATGTGTGACTCCAAATGAGTTGGATCGTCTGGCTAAGTTATCTTCTTGAATGAAAGATCATACATCAAAAACTTTTTGTAAATAAATTAAAAAAATGGAAAATTAAAAAACCAAAATATTTTCTATCTTTTTCAAAAATGAAAAAAAATAAAAATTTGAAAAAAACAACAAACAAAAACAAAATTTTAACTTAAAGATGTAAACACATATCTTCTCCGTTTTTATCAGTTTCATGATATTGTATTTCTCAAAAGTGGTTCTTTAAATTCAAATCAATGTATCATGAACCGAGGGAAAGTAAATAATTTATAAAATGATCTTTCACTGCTAAAATATGTGGTTTGTAATCAAAATCCATTCACAAAATGAGGATTTATTCAAGAACATCTTTCAAAAATCATCATTTTTGAAATTTCAAGTGTGGAAAACTAGCAAAAATTAACAATCTCTTGAATAAGTTCTTTAATTAGATATTTATTCAAGGGGGAGTTATGAAATTCTTGATTTTCCAAATCTTCTCAAGTGTGTTCAAAACTGCAAAATTAATTATCTCTCGATAAGTTCTTTAATTAGATATCTTATTGTGGGGGAGTTATAAATTTTTCAGTCACGTCATCATTAGAAAATCAAAAATATATTCTCAAAAGCAAAAATAACTTCTTTTTGAACAAAATGTTTATCATAAGGAAAGAAATGTCAAATTAATATTTGTTCGAGGGGGAGTTATAATTTTTTTTTATAAAATAAACGGGAACTTAACTTCAAAATAAGTCTAAAGGTTTGTTGTGAAAATAGGTTTAACTCCAAAGGGGAGTTATAATCTTTTTTTGGGTATTAAAGTCTACGAAAGTAAGTAAAGGGACTGAAAATGGCAAAATGAAAAAAAAAGTTTCGTATGGACAAATAATTTTTACAAAAGAAAGTAAAAGGACTGAAAATGCCAAAATGCAAAAGGATAGTTTCGTATGGGCTAGTAATGTTTACGAAAGTAACTAGAAGGACTGAAAATGTCAACAATGCAAAGTTATTTTCGGACGTATAAAAGGAACATGTTTCATACGTAACCTATTACTTTCGTATGCATACAGTAATAGCCTTCGTAAATCCTTTGCAAATTTTAAGCTTCCGTAACTTAGAAAACAACGATCCAAATCGTTCTTTCAAATCTCAGTGATAATCACACGTAAGAAACGTCATCTTCTTTGATTCCTTTTGTGCATAACTGCTTTAATTAAGTGTTTGATAGGTTTCGTATAGATCTAGGGTTTTGTAAAAATGAAAGTGTTTGAAATAATAAATTGATTGAGGCAAAACATAGTTAATTGTCTTTGAATATGATTTGTGTGAATAGTGTAACATTCCGTATTTTTAGGTCATTTACGACGTCATCTATTTTACTAATTATTTTTTTTCGTACGCGTTTACTTTTAATTCTTATTATATAGTTAAATCGCGTAAGTTAAAAATCAACAATTAGCGTAAGCGGGCACCAAACAAATTAAAGTTTACGTCAAGTAATCATTATATTATTATTACTAAAGTAATAATTTACATATTAAGTTTTATTTTTATCGGTTACGTAAAACGTTACGTTTCGCGATAAATTACGTTTAGGCATACCCGGAACTACCTAAATAAATATACGCTTCAACAAATAACCATTATTATTTATAATGATCAAAGTTTATAAAACTTTGCCTAAGTATATCATATGTGATATTGTATATAGGAATATGTTTTGCATAGCTAAATTTTCCATTCCAGTGATCAATGATTCAAATGATATGAAAAGAAAAATGAATAAACCTATGGTGATTCAACTGTCTGTGGTCCATCGTTTCTCATGTTCTTTTTTTTTTTAACAAAAGGCAAATTCAAAGTTTTGAAAACATAATGTTTCAAAAAACAATTCAAAGTGATGTATGACTTATCTATTGTTCTCAATGGATAAATGTCTAAGTCCTGGTCACAGTTTCGGCATTTTATTGCCACTCTAACAGAATGTGGACAGTGAGTGTCTGTAACCATCCAATTGTTGTACATTAGTTTAATCATTGTTTTCAAAACATCTTTAGGCAAAACTCTTGATTTTGTGAATTGGTTGTCTCAATTTCTATCAAAAAGCTGTATCTTTATGTCAGAAAGTGACACTCTTTTACTGAAAAGTTTTTTATGAGAATATAAAGTTATACTCTTGGATTTCTTAAACATCAAATGGTTGTCATAACTTATGTTTTTGCCACATTGGTATTTTCCCCCCAAAATCGGAGTATATTCTTTTTTATTCTTGAAGAGTATTATTTCACAAATGTGTTTTGGTGAGGAATTTATAATAGAAAGAGAGATTAAAATCCTATAAAACGAAAGCAAATCTAAGTATGCTTGAAATAGAATTAAGAAATGCAAGCACCTAACAAAAATACGATAAAAAAAAGACGAATAAAGCATATGACATGTGCCCGAAAAAGCAAGAATTGGCACATGAGAATGAAAATGATCAGAATATGCTCAAAAAGAATTGCCAGAGCATATAAAAACAAACAGAGTGGAAAGAGACAAAAATGTTATATAAATGTGTAGTATATAAACTTTATCTCATTTCACTAATCACTTCATGTCATCATATAGTTTTCCACGTGGCTCAATAAATCATTCCATCTGCTCAACTTGTCCCTAGATTTCAAAGAATTAGGAAATGCAACAATTATGCTGTGCTATAAAGTATTCCATGCTCATCGGAATGCAAAATTGTTGGACAAATCTTGCTTGATCATCGTTATTTATGCTATTTCTGCAATGCTGATTGTTCCAGCTGTGTACTTACAACAATTCTGGAAGACAGTTCGCAAGGTGCCTGATACAGAGGACACTATCATATTCAAACTGGATAATCAAGAGATAATTTACACTGTAGATATGTTTTGCGATACTCTTAAGCTGCCAGTGGAAACTCTAGAAAATCCATTTATCGTACCAGTCAACATAGAGATTATTGAATCCTTCATGCACATGGTTGGCTATCAAGGTGTTGTTGACAAGGTAAGTGCCTTCTTTATGAAGAATCTTGCTCAACCATGGCAAACAATGTTCAAGGTGTTCAACCATTGTTTAACTACTCGAACATCAAGACATGATCAGACGAATATTACTATTCTTTAGTTATTTCATGTTGTGGTCAAACACACGAATGTTGATTATGATGACTTCTTGTTGGATTTCATGAATTGTGTATCTCAGAAGAAGGATGTCAGCCAGTACCCTTGTTTCACAAAGCTTATTATTGCTGATTTAATGAAGAAATTTACATCCATTCCTCCGAGATTTGAAGAGGATTATCATTCTATCAAGGATGATATTTCGTTGATAAGTGTTTATACTACGGGGAATGTGACTGTTCGAGGGATGCTGATTCCCGATGCATTTTTGACTGAGGAGATCTGTGCCACTAATGACTACAAGGAGTATGAGACGGTGTTTGTTAATGTAGTTGTTCTAATGTATCAACTGCATATGGTTGTTATATACCAAGGAATGAATAGGTTCACCTAGAGCTTTATAGGACACCTACCCTTACTGCTGCTAGTCCTCAGGGGAAGAAGAGGAAGCAAAGTGCTAGAGAGAAAAGTTCACCACAAACATTATTGAAAGTAACTATCAAACACAAGCTGGTGGTCAAAGGAGAAAAAGATGTAGAATCATATGCTGATAAGTTTGTTGCTTCTATGATTCATAATGATGTTGATGATTCCAAAAATAGGATAGAGCCCGAGAGTCATAAGGAACATCCGAAATTTGTTAAAGATGATGATGATATAAGGAAGGGAAGGGATAGTTGGAAGGAAGGTGAGTGTTGATGGAGTATGTTTGGGACACTAGGTATCGAGAAGATGCAGACACCAATTCCCACAACACTTAGATCCCCTAGGATAAACTTATCTTCGGATAAGAATATTGCTTAGGATTTGACGAATACTGTATCACTCTCAACTACCACTACATCTAATGATCTACACAAGAAAAGACGTATTTCTAGCAAGTATAGTCATCTTCCAGGAGCACTTCACAGGATGTGCAGGCGTCAAGGATATATGATCAAGGATATGGAAAGAAAGTGTGTAACAACTGACGAATTCTGGAAAGTTCATGGAAAAGTTGATCAAGTCTCTATAAAATTGTACCTCAACTTGCTGAAAGAGCCACTAATGATTTGATTGATGGAAATCTGAAAAGAGTTGTGGCTGACACAATCATTCAAGAGCGAGATACTTTTCAAGCTGAAGTACATGCTCTTATTTTTAAAGAATTCGATGCACAAGCACCCCATATCATAGAAGAACTTTTAGAGAATTATGTACAAAACAATGTTATTCAAGTTCTTCCTACCACAACCGCTTTAACTGAAACAACTTCATCAGCTGATCTTCAACAACAACTGTATTTGAAGATGAAGTCCAATCCTCAAGAAAGCTAATGATCCAGCATTTTGGGATGTACTGAAGTGTAAGTTTGAAAAGTCTTCCCACTTCTAATACTTCTTGCAGGGATGATGAATTTCACTCATAATGACATGATGACCATCAAGAAGATGATGCTCCTCCTGAGGGGGAGAAAAGAGTGAAAAGACACAAGACTTCTAAGAATTTAGAGTCTGCAAGGGGTTCTTCATCAAAACAATTAGCCAAAGACTCCACAACTTATGTATCCAAGCAACAATAGAAACAACAGGAATGGGATGCATGGGAAGAGGAAACAGTTATTGATGAAGATGAGGTGATTCCTGAAGATGAAACACCTGAGCTAATAACAAAATTTCAAAATGTTGATAGCGTGTTCCAACTATCTTTGATCGTGTAAGAATGGAGGCTACACTAAATGATATGTTAAGTAATCAGTTTAGAAATGCTAAAGAGTATGCCTACCATTTGAAACAAGCAACAAACTTTATGGAGAATCTAGATTTTTCATAGTTTGGGGAAAGAGACAATGAGGACATAAGATCGACCAATACCAATTCCTCTCATTTTCTATGGACCACAAAGGAATCCAAATGAACCTCCAAGGTATTTGTACAACAAAGATCTATTATTTCTAAAGAATGGAAATACTGAGGAGAAGAAGTATATTCTTTTACTCCACAAGATACACGCATAAATATTTATAGAAGCTGATCTGGAAGAAAAGATGAATCATTGGGTTCGAAAAGAATTCAAGAATTTTAATGAAGACACACGACTGTCAATTCAACATTGGAAAGATTCATGGCATAAGAGAGTGATGAGGTGTCATTTTCTACACTATTGGGGTCATTTAACCTCCTAAATCATGCAAATATGCCCAGATTATGTGCTTAATAATTTGTTTTTTTTTGTTTTTAGCACTTGGATGGCATTTGGAGGAAATACACGTGACTTGGGCTCATTTGGAGAAGAAACGGACAAGACTACGACTCTACACCATGAAACCATGAAAGAATTATTTTTTTCACTCAAAGCTGGAGACGGTCCGTCGTAACCATAAAGCGACGGACGTCATGACTTCATGGTGACAAAGTAAATGATTCTGCGATCTACTTTATGGATGTGGCCGACTTAAAGTATAATCTAGTACCATTACGTGGCGATGGCGTCAGGAGTATCAAAAGCGCGCCATCACCAACTGATATGTCTATATATTACAAACCTGTATTTTAGGGTTTTTAAGTGTGAATTTGTATAACTTTAGGGATAGACGAACCCCTTAGCTTCTGTAGCAGCTTCGTTAGGTCGTTTTTAGGGGGCATCAAAACCTCTATTGTTACTACCTTGGATCCATGTTTTAATTCAAGTAAGGTTATTTATCATTAATCATTCAATATGTCTATGTGTTGTGTGATTGATTTATATTCTTGTTTCATTATAACATGCTAGGCTAAACCCTCCTTTGTATTTACTTATGATTGCATGAAAGTCGGATTGTAGATCCTATTACAGTTGCTTCTTGTTGATGAATGTGCGCGTTAGGCTTTAAGAAACCAGCTTTTTTCTGTATTGCTGTAGACATGTCTAGGGAAACGCGAGAAGTGTAGAAAGGATACCATCGGGTAACAGTCTTCGTACTTTCCTAGCCCCCTTATATTGTTTCGGATCCCTCTTATGGTATTTCACACCGCATTTAATTACTCTTAGGGGCCTTGTATTAGTCTTATACTACCTTACTTGTGAGTGCCCATATTCGTGGATTTTAAATAGTCGGCGGTGTTCGTGGCAATCGTTCATGACCTAGGAAATACTTAACAATATCAATCACAAGTGTGACATAAGACAGCACGATTAGGAGAAGCAATCTGATAAAAAGTTAATGCTTTGGTTAAGTAAATACATTCACTTATCATAAAAGTTATCTCCAATAGTTTAGAATATTAGTTAGTTTTAATTACAAGTTAAACAAACCTACCTCTAAAAACCATTGATTTTTCCTGCTTTCTTATTAAAATATTAAAAATACAAAAATAATCTTCTTCTCAAACCCTTAGAATTCTGTTTAAACTGTGATTCAAGCCCTTCCCAACCTATTCCCCTAGAAAATGATAACAACCCCCAAGTCTAACCTATACTACTACTACAACGGTTAGGTGCTCTGCCTATGGAGTTGTAAAACTTCATGTAGAAGTCCTATGACGATCGCATCAAGTTTTTGGCGCCGCTACCGGGGAATAGTTAGGTTTTGATCATAGTTTAACTTAGTTCTACTCGCTTGAATCCTTTCAAGTGAGACTTCAGTTCTGTATATTAGCTTTCTCGTAGTCTATCTTTTCTTTGTGTTAAGTGTTTCGTAACCCATTTTCGTCAAGCACCATGGGAGACGAGAATCCTATCCGTACTCTTGGAGACTACTCCAAACCTAGCCACGAGGGCTACAGGAATACCATCGAGCTCCCCGTAGGGAACAACGTGGTACATCTTCGATCCGACACCATCCGGTTGGTGCAAAACGGATGCTCGTTCCATGGACTTCGGTCCAAGGATCTAAACCAACACCTCAAGGATTTCTTAAAACTTATGGACTCAATTGACCTTGATGGTGAAAACAGGGAAAGAACGCCCCTATGTTTATTTCAATTTTCCCTTTGCGATCAAGCTAGCAATTGGCTTGAACGTCTTCCAGCAGGATCCATCACCACATGGGAGGATCTTACTACCTGATTCCTTGCTCAATTCTTTCCATCAGGAAGGACCGCAAAACTCCGCAATGATATCCTGATGTTCCAACAACATCATAGAGAATCTCTATCTAAAGCATGGACTCGGTTTAAGGACTTACTCCAAAAAGTCCCTCATCATGGCATCGACCCTTGGCTCCAAGTCCAAACCTTTTATGACCATGTAAATTCCGTCACAAGATGAACCATCGACCAAAACGGCCGATTGGTATGATTCGTGGACTGATACATAATAGGAATCCATGATCATTATTAGAGGACTCGCCCTCTATGATAAACGAAAAGTTGGAACGACCCAAGGGGTCTCGCCTTAGAACGGTCTAAGGAAATCACTTTAGGCCCAGATGTACTGAGTACTTTACGTCCGCCGTCTCATGAGTCTCGAAATCAAAGTCCAATACTTGATGGAAGCTCATCTTGCTCCGATGCAACCTACCTAAGTGAACAAAATTACTACCTCATATGAGATATGTAGTGGTCCCCACGACACTCAGTATTCCATGGAAGATCCCGAACAAGCCTTTGTTAAATATGCATCCTCGTGTACTGATAAAGCGGGAGGTAAGTGGTACGCTTTTAAGCCCGAGCAAAACAATCTTGGTGATACCTACAATCCATCATGGAAAAGTCACCCAAACATTAGGTGGAGACAACCCTAAAATTCCTAAAATAATTTTTCAAAACCACCTAACCGGTTCCAATCCAATGGTCCGACCTCGAACCGTTCCTTCAACAACAGTCCTCAAAGCTTTAACAATCAATCAAATCTAAAAGGATTGGTATCCAACTTCATGGCATCTCAAGACGTTAGACTGTCTAAGTTTGAAGCCGATTTCAAACAGCACAAAGCGAGATGACCAACAAAATCGACACAGTGTTGAAGGCCATCACCGACCGAATAGCGGGCACACTACCTAGCGACACGGTTAAGAACCTGAAACTTAGTACTTATCCAGTTTTGTCTGCTCGTTCTTACCCAACTGAAGATCCGCAATGCTCAACCCATATCCATATGGTTCGCATCTACTCCCTCACAATCCACCCCAGCACTGTTTTAGTGAGTCCCACAATGAAAACCAAAAAGAGATTTGTGGAGAAGAGAAGGACAACAGAAAAATATCCGATTGTCTACAAAAAAAACCCCCCCCTTTTCCGGGTATAAAACTTTTCTATCCCGGGGGGGGAAAATTACCAAATTTGTTTTTTTTATTGTTTTTTTCCAAAAATTTATCCATATTACATTTTTTTTTTCTTTTTTTTGTTCCAATTCCAAAACCGAAAAGTCCTCAAACATAATTCATTCTTCGAATCGCTCGGGTTGGTTCCCTAATCCTCCAACATCGAACTTGTTTGCACCAAAGGGGATGACGACGACATAATGTTTATTGAGATAGTCAAGACGAATGATGATTCCCATAAGGAGGAACCCGAAGTTAAAGAACAAGAAGTGGAGTATTTAGACATATTACCAACTAGGAGTGAACTATCATATCACAAGTACTTTCGTGTGTCCAATCCTGCTTATGTTCTAAGGAACCCCATCCTCAAGGAAGGATGCCCATTAAACCTCAAGATACCATGCAACATTAGACATGTGCATGTGGAAAAGGCATAATTGACCCTTGCTACCCTCTAAATATTCATGACACGTTGTTGTATAATTGGATCATGAGAATAAAAACTCGACCTAGGGAAATTCGGATAGAGTGGTTAGCAATTTCACTGGAAGGATTTAAAGGGATAGCATGTTTTCTAGGAAACTTCACCCTATATAATTGACTTCATAATTATCGAGGATTTTTAGTTCAATCATAGATCCCTAGGTTGTCTGCAAGTTGTGCTAGGGAGGCCTTTTGGTTGAAAATATCCAACATGACTCTGAACCACCCGAAGGATTTGGTGAGGTTCACAAAGGGACGAATGGAATTGCCTATAAAATGCCTCATAAGATAGAACAATACAACCTTCATTATCAGACTTTGAAAAAGAGCACACGAAATCGGTCTACCTTAGGAACGAGGAGGACAAGAGAGAGGAGTTTGTTGTCGCATATGTTCCAAAATATAGGATTTTACATAGAAGGCCTAGAGCTTGACCCGAATATGTGTCTGGAATGGTATGATAAGGAAAAGGTTCACGTAAGGACGTGTGCTTCGAGTCTAGCTACAAGGACTCGTAAATAAAAGAAAAGCGCTTTTGGAGGACAACCCAATATTTACTTTTCCCGGCAATTTGGAGTGCATTCAACCAATTAGGAGTGTCGTGTATTTTAATTCTTTATTGTTTGTTTTATTATGTTTGAATGAATTTTGTAATCATGCTTTGTTTGTTTATAACTTCATCTTATTTGCAGTCAAAGGTATTTTGCAACAAAATAAGTGTAGGGGAAATATCCGGTTTTTAGAACCAATTCAAACATTTAAAATAAATTGTTTAGATTAATTCGCGTCAGTTTCGAGTCATATGATTGTAATGATTAATTCCAGGTTTTTATGCAGTGCTTTCTTCAGATTTAACTAATAAAATTGCGTGCAATAAATTTCCCATTGAAAACGAAGAAGAATTTTTCATAGACCCTAGAGATGGCGTCGGGATAAACACCTGACGGCGTCGCGTCTCCATCAATGTAAAAATTCAATTTTTTTTAAGTATTTCTGAAAAATACAATGTGCAATATTTAAAATTTGTAATTTAGTTGTAAACCTGCAGAAAACCTATGATTATATCATTACTCTCATCATATCTTTACCGCTTTCATAGAGTCAAAACCCTAAACTCTCATTGTATTTATATCTATCCCGCCGATTTTATGCTTGGTGTAGTTGTCTTTGTCTTTGATTACAGGTTATATTTGACGAGAAAAAGCTTGGAAG